>ML303515.1:0-48308 GCA_005239505.1 Nicotiana paniculata | reverse complement strand
AGGAAGCTTGACTACTTGTAAAAGGGTAATATTGTCTTTTCGAAAGGCTTTTAACAAAAAAAGAATACCGGTGCAAACTAAAAATAAAGCGGGTACAAATTAAAGAGGGGTACTTAAATAGGACGCCCCGTGCAATTTTTACCTTTTATTATTGAGTAGTTGGATTAGATATGTTGCAACAAAATGCACTTCTGACTATATCAAACTTTTTCGATAACTTATGTAATGTTACGTGAATACTAACCCAGTTTATACCTTATCAACAAATAAAAAACAATACAGTTTATATGGCGTTTATATCGTGTACCATCATACAGCAACAGATCGAGTGAAATTTCATAAGTGGGGTTTGGGATTACATTGTGGCCATTTAATAACAAAATATTAGCTGAAAATTTGTGGAAATGACAAGGTACCCACTTTTAAGTATAACTAAACTTTTGTGTCTTTTTTTTGGAAAAAATTTCCAGGAAACTCTGCATCCGATATTTTTCGGGTGCGCACCGGGTAACCTGCTCAGTGTGCAATAGCTTGCAACCACACTGAAGATATAAATCGCACTAGACAATCCTGATACGACAAGCTTTGACTGAGGAGACTGATGGTGAGCGGAATCAATCGCAGGTCTTCCATGTAAAAAAACCTCTCACCCAACCCAGACGGGCAACTTTTGTATCTTTGATACGCAAGAAATAAGCAACGAAAGATGATTCATTTTTTAATTAAAAGATTATTCTGATGTTATATCAGGAAACTATTCCTGATTAACAGGATGTAGTAAATCTATACAAGTTCTCTCCAAAACGAAATAAAACTAGAAAACAGAGAAGTGAAGATCAATTATAATTTTTTCTTCGTTCAGCTTCCTCAACATTTTAATTAATTATCTCTTAGATTTAGCCATGCTCCAAGCATCAAGAGTCTCAATTGTGATTGTTTCAGTGCCATTATTGAAAGCAAATAAATATGCTTTGTCATGGATGGCTAATGTCGGATATACCCTTGATAAAATGCATGTTTTCCCACCAGCACCAAAACTTTCTACTACCGAGTGATCAATCTGCAAAATGAAGAAGAAAAAAAGGTCAACAAGTTGTCAACTGCCACACAAAAGAATACACTTTCCGGTCAGTGATTTTTAGCCTTTCCTTTTTATCGTCCAAAATAAGTGATTTTTTAAATTTCAAAAATAAATTAATTATTCTTGAATTAATAGCATTGGAATATGTATTAGGAATGTTTATGTGAAAAGATGGTAAAAGTTAATATGGTCAATTTCATTGTTAAGTAATGTTAAAATATAAATTTCTTAATCTATGTTAAAACAACTAAGAAATCACTTACTTTTTGACCAGAGGGAGTTCTAAACGAAAGTGAGAATCTAAGTTTTAGGGCATGTTTGGCCATTAAAAAATATGAAGTTGAATTTTGAAATTTTTCGGATTTTGATACACACGAAAAAGCTATTTTTTACATTTATATGCCCAAACGCCAATAAATACATTTTCGAGGGGAAGAAAATTTAAAAAAAAAAAGAACTTACCAAACTCCTTAGGGACAGCTTTTTGTCTGATAAATCTACATCAACATATCCAGCAAAAGAGGGTTTGTACATTTTATTACTATCCTTAAGGGTTGACCTGTCGCCAAAAAGGGAAGAAAAAATTGAATAACAAGGTTAGCCAGTTGCAAAAGCATAAAAACAACAACATTTGATAACAATTTATGTATGAGTTATAAGGTGTTTTTNGGGGGGGGGGGGGTGTGCAATAGATGTCTACATAGAAAGAAAACAAACCTTGAGGCATCAGAACACATGAGAACTTTGTATTTATTTTGAGCTTTGAACACTCTAAAGAAAACAGGTGTATACTCTTCCAAATTTTCAGAAGACAAAGTTAGAAGCCCAAATGGCCCAAGTCCACCTTCAACTGTTGAACCCCTAATGGCACATACATCTTGTGCATAAAGATCATCCCAACTAGAATCAAATTCTTCTACATTGTCCAAACTTGAAAAGGTAAATGTCACTTCAACATCAGCCTGCCAATTAAATTAGCACTCATAAATTAGCCTTAAATTTGTCTTGTCACACTAAAAGAGAAGCCCGGTGCACTAAGCACAAGGGTTTATTGTACACAGCTTGAACCCTTGACCCTCTGATCACATGGCAACAACTTAACCAGTTACGCCAAAGCTCCCCTTCTAATTTCATAAATAAATGAAAAAGATAAAACAAAAAAAAAGGTTCAAACCTGTGCAGGTGTGATTCCTTTAACATCAATCTTTTCTCCCTTGTTCAATTTTTGATTTCTTAGTTGCACCTTATTCTTTCTCAAGGTTTTTAATTCTTCGACGGGCCATTGAACCAAGTGTTTGGCATTAGGATCAAGCCATATTTTACGCGGAATAGCCTGAATGCCAGCCCATCCTTTCTTGACATCGTCGATAGGAAAAGCATCTGATTCATTAGCCCAACCCCACAAAATTCGTCGATTTTTGCTAGGGTCATAAAATGTTTTTGATGCATAAAAATTGCCATAATCGAGCCTCAATCCCTTCCATCCATCCATCGATGTATTATCCGGAATATACCTATCTTTTTTTGTGTCATAGGTACCAACTGTATAGTACTCAAACCTAGTCAAATCAAGACTAACCTTAAGAACATGTTTAATGTTGTCACCATCAAATGATGTGTCCAAACCATTTGAATGTTCCAATGACACTGGAAAAAAATCTGGACATTCCCAATTTCCAGTATGGGCTGATGTATGAAGTGGATGCTGGGCTTTGGTCCATTTCATAAAGTCATTACTCCTATACAATATTGCTTTTCCTCTATGTTTTCTAACACTACCAACCAAAATTCTCCAATGCCCGTCTCGGCCCAACCAAGCCGTTGTCGGGTCACGGAATTGGG
Organism: Nicotiana paniculata; assembly: GCA_005239505.1. Taxonomy (NCBI): domain Eukaryota; kingdom Viridiplantae; phylum Streptophyta; class Magnoliopsida; order Solanales; family Solanaceae; genus Nicotiana; species Nicotiana paniculata. Next base: position 45,385 of record ML303515.1, on the reverse strand, counting down.
TTTTGTTGATGCTCTTGTCCGCAACGATTAACGGGTTGTTATCGGGCTTGATCCATTTACGTAGAAATGGGTCGGATAAATTAGCCGGGATCGCATAGTTTTGGACTTGAGTATTTTTGGCATCTACTATTCCAGTGTAGAGGATAATGGGCTTGGGCTTTTTACCGGGAAGAATAGTGGCTGACCCGGACCATGTACCGTATTTATCGAACACTTTGGACGGATAAATTGCAGGCTCTAAACGGGCCCAATTAATCAAGTCTGTGGAAACTGAATGGGCCCAAACAATATTGCCCCATACTGCCCCTTTTGGATTATACTGATAAAATAGATGATAGACTCCATTGTAATACATTGGACCTGTTGAAAAAAAAAAACAGATTAATGTAAATGATATATGATTTTAGCTAAAAATTTAGTAAAAAGCAGTAATTATAAAACTTGATCTCACCGTTGGGATCTAATGTTTGTTTTTTGGAATCATCCGAGCCAAGACCATCAAAAAGGAGTAAATTGAAAATGATTAGTAAAAACATTTCAATGCAATTGAAAAATGGTTTATTAAGAAAGTATGGAATAGAATATTCAGATCAAATCTCATAAAAGAACAAACATGGAAACCAATCACAGTATTTAGCGAGTTGCTACAAAAATTTTATGCTAGATTATAAACCGGGGAGTCCGGTGCATAAAACATTCTGCATTCACACAAAGCCTACTCTTATACGAGCATTAATGGTTGATTTCATGGTTCGAATACGTGACCTATAAGTTACACGAAGACAATTTTAATCATTTCCATTAAGGTTCATATCCGAACACTACAATTTTAAAGGAAAAGCTTTTTTTTTAAAGTCTATTTAGCTATTAATAAAATGACACAAACACAGATAGTTTAAGATAAAAAAAGTATATGTCAACAATGGCGGACTTAGCTCAGAAGCTATGAGTTCATGTGAACCCAATAATTTTTGACATGATCTTGTATTAAGAAATTTACTAAATATCTATAAATATTTAACTGTAAACCTTATATATTAACACGAGATAGGTATAGAAACTCATAAACTTTAAATTCTAATGCTCGTACTTGTGTCAATATCTGTATCTAATGCAAATATGCAGCTAAAAGCACATAGTTTGAAATTTTGGGAAGTAAATTTCACTGTCGTCACAGAACAGAAACAGAAATCTAGGAAATACAAAAAGATTATTTGTCTTTTTCAGCATTAAAACAGAGAAATCTACTACTCCTATATAGTTTATCTAAGTTGGTGTTGAAGCTAGTTATTATAGCAGAAACTCTTCGACTATTGCGTTTCAAACGAGAAATATTTAAGGAAAAAAAGACAAGAAGACTGATAAAATTTTAATTTCCCTTCCTTCAATTAATTATGATCCAATTCAATTAAGTATTCATTTATCTGCAACATAAGAACATGCATTGGTTTCCGGGAGGCGGTGGCAGAGCTAGAATTTTCATTAAGGGAGGTCAAAATTATAAAGAAGTAAACCCACAAAGAAACTAACGGATATTAATATATAATCTATATGCATAAACAATATATTTTTTTCTAGTTACACAGTGTAATTTTTCGATAAAGGGGATCGCTTGATACCCCTTGAATGCATTTAGCTCCACCATTTTTTGTGTGTGTTTTGGGGGGTGGGGGGGGGGGGGGGGGGAGTTGCCATGCATGCTACATGAAAATCTCAATATAAGTGGATTGGAAAATGGCATTGTAATAAAAATTCAAAATATAGAAACAATATTATGTAAGCCACAGCAACTGATGAAGAACTAATAAGGTTTCTTTTTTATCGGCTAAAAATGAATATATCTCGCTTTTGGATAATGTACATCCAAGTAAGGCTTTTGCTATTTTGGGGGCCCAATTTTTTAAAAATAATAGATTTATACGTATTAAAAAATAATATTTGGCACTTTTCTTATAAAAATAAAGTTTTTTTTATTGTAGTTGCCTCAAAGAAAAAAAGCTTTCAAGATTATAATTGATAAAAATCTTACCTAAAATTAACAATGTCTCAAGATAAATTAAATCTAATTGACTATATTATCAATTGAAAATGAATTATTAGAGGAAATCGATTATAAAAAATTAGTAACAATCTTTTTTTTTAATTTGACTAACGTTTATCTATCCTCAAAATAAGTAATAACGATAAGAGGCTTTTTAAGAATTTGTATAAACTGGGTTTCTAATTTTTAGTAAATTATTTTTTCCAAATCCGCCTTTACGATTATGATAAGGCATATATCATTAATTACTCATATAAGAAAGATATGATGGTAATCTAGTCAAATATTATTTGTAATCAATGTCATCAAGTTATTTTCTATAAAAGATAATAATAATTTAATCATTTATCATTTATAATTAATGCTATTTAACAGATATACCAAAATCTTAAGCGAAAAATATAAAATAAAAGGACGGAATTAGTATACTACCACAGTTTCATAAAAAATGCACATTAGTTAGATGAACATATCAATACATATAGTGGCAGAAATACAATTTACTTTGCAGAAAATTTTTCTTGTGCATGTGTGCAAACAATATTTTTTTTTTTTTTAAAAAAAATCAACATAAATATATACATTTAACTTGTTAAAAATAATATAAAGTAAACATCAATTTGAGACATAAGATAAAACCTTAAAACCACCATGTCACATTCACAAGACAAATTACTCCTATATATATCAATAGATCGATATAAAATTCTGCGCACACCACTGTAAACTAGATAAAATCTTAAAATCACCATGTCACATTCACAAGACAAATTACTTCTATATTAATAGATCGATACAAAATTCTGGGCACGTCACTGTAAAAGTATAGGAAACAAAGAAAAGAGTTGTGGAGAAAAACATACCATTGATCCAGTGTTTAGGGGGTTGAAAATGATAACCAGTTCTATGGATTTTTTTTACACCAACAGCACTTGAAGATTGTATCTCCATAAAAACTTCATGTGAAGAATGAACCCCATTGTTGGTAAAATCTACCACAAAAATCAACAAAAATACTGAAAACTTTAAAAACTCCATTTTCCTTTCTGATTTTGACAAAGAATTATTCTTTCTTTTTATAATAATAATAATAATAATAATATATTGGCGAGAAGATGAAAGGGTGTGAAGAGTATTTATAGAGAAACAATTGAGTGAGATTTTGTTTTTTCCATATATATATAGAGAGAGATGAGTCAAACCAAACAAATGGAAGGGAAAAGAGGCTGAGATTATTATAATAAGATTTAGGAATGGAGAGTTAATCGCAGATTTATCTATTAAATGGATAGGAATAGGAATTAAATTTGGATAAATTTTCATTAAAAGTTATGTTTAATACGGAGCGTCTGTTTTGGAAAAATTCGTTTGCCGGATTTTTCTCCCACGATTCTCTTGTCATTTGCCATCTTTTCTATATATTTTTTTGATATATATATCATATTCTTTTTTATTTTGTCACTTTAAGCAAATAAATTTGGTCTAAAATGATTATTATTTTAAGAAACGAAGAAAAACACTCCTATTAATTGCTTTTTCAAATCTAATCTTAAACTCCAAAAGGTACATATATAGTCTTTATTAACTCATTTAAGAGATAAAGATAATTTAGTCAACTTTATTTACAATTAATTTTAATACATAAAAATATTTTTCTTAATATTTGTGCCAGAATATTAAACCGGAGGAGCATAGGGACACAATTCTTTTTGATTTGGGATTAATTACAATGGAATAGGACCCTCTATTTATAAGGAAAGGGTGACTTCGCCACCAAATAAAATCCCTAAAATCTCTGTAAAAAAAAAAACATTCACCTTAAATAAAACTCTATTTATAACATGATCAAATTTATGTGGCACAAGTTTATTTCCAAAAGTAGTAATTTTACGTTAATAGTATCTCATTAGCAGTAAATAATTTAGAGGATTTACTTCTCTAATACACCTTCCCAATTCTTAGGTTTTATATCTAAGAAGTGATAAGTGAATGTCTAATTTCATAGTTTCAGATAAAAATAAATTGATTTGATTTGTTTCTAGTGAATAATAGCATTCTTGCTTGGGTTTGGATTAGTTCATTTTCTAGTAAGTCGAATCTCTTCCATATGGTCAACTTCGGAGATTCTGCATATCCATTCCAAATTCTTACTAAATCAATTGTGTAGTGGCAAGAAAATATTGGAAAAAGGCGTTTTATAGCCACTATTAAAATAATAGCAGTAAAAACATATATTTTGTATACGCATACATATTTGCATGTTATATGCAAAAAATACAAATTTTATACACTTTTACGCCTACAAGATATAAATAATTTTGACTGCAGACTAAAAGTCATCTTTGTCCTAAAATATTATCTCTTTTTCTCATACTATCATATCATTCTATATGGACTTCCATTTCCTTTTCAACAAACAGTAATGAATTTAAAAGAAAGTTATGCAACTTTGGGGTTTCTATTTGTATCTAATTCTTAATCAAACAATAAAAGACAACACACCATGTAATAAAACCATAAATAATAACGCTTGCACCACTACTATCATATAGAAAATAAATAGGCTGCATGCTTCAGTGAAAATTTGACATACCATATTATCATCCAAGAATATTTAAAATATATTCAAAGTGCTGCAGATTTTTCTTTCTACTTGTTCCCTTTATGTTTTTGTATTTCTTATCAGGATCATTTCTCATCAATTAAAATCACGAATAACAAAAGCAATGAAGCAAATGAAGGAACCATAATTTTTTTTTAGTTTACCTTCACTCTTGAAGGCATGTTTGGAATGGTAATTCATTAAAATAATATGTTATTTAGCCAAAATCAACTAACAACCCAATATAATCCCACAAGTAGGGTCTCGGAAGGGTAGTGTGTACGCAGACCTTACCCCTACCCTAGGATAGAGAGGCTGTTTCCAATAGACCATCGGTATCCTTCCCTCTAAGAACTCCCCACCTTGCTGCTCTTGGGGTTGGGGTGACTCGAACTCACAACCTCTTGGTTGGAAGTGAAGGTGCTTACCATCAGAGCCTCTTATATAGCCAAGACTATAATATTAATCGAAATTCCTTTTGAGCAAGTAAAGCACAAGCCCCTTTCAGTTTCATTACAAAATTTCCTGTGATCCAGTAATTCATGTGCATATATAACTTAAGAGTTCAGCTAGTCAGATTGCAACAGAACAAGGTGAACCAGGGTTCAACTATATCTCTTGCTCGTAGTATTACTCGCGCAAAATTACCGCTTACACTTATCCATGGATCAAACAGGATATGCAAAAAATTCTGAAGGTACCATGGTAATTTATTTTACAAAACATTCTTCTCATGATGCACACACCTAAATGGTCAAATCTGAGAGCCTCTGCAATTCCTGGGAGTTCTCTAAACATCAGAAATATATTTGAAAAAGTAAAAGGTGAAGGAAATCAATATGAAGCCTGCCCTATCATTTTCTTCTTTTACCCACCATCTAGTACCTGAAGAGACATTAGCAGTTAAGCATTTTACATCTGCTCCAAGGGAACCGAAACATACCCAACATCTTGTAGGAATGTCTTTAGCAGTCCTGATTTTCCAGTCAGTCCCTTGTATTATAATGAACCCGGGAACATAAAACTTTCCATATGTAGAGCAAAGCAGGATATCAATCACATAGAAGGCTCTCGTAATGCAGTGGCCAAATTCAGTTCGGGTTCTAATTCACCTAATGGGGTGAAGAAGCAGTCAACCATGTCGGTGGTAACTTCCTCCAGCCGCGGTGGACCCCACTGAATGTTTCAATACAAGAACGAATAAGTTTTCTTTTCTTCTCTTAGCTAAAAGAAGAGAGAGGGGAGCGGGTAGGAAATTAAGCATGTATGGAAGACTGTTCATTACCTTTGGAGCAAAGTCCTTGTCAACCAATCTAGCACGGACACCCTGAAAATGTTTTTGAGGATAAATATCCTACCTTAACATGGATGAAACGAGAGAGAGAGAGAGAGAACATCTCAACGGAAAAAATGCTACATTTGCTGGTATATGAAATTTATTTTTCAAGAGCTCATTGGTTTGAGTTACAAAAAAAGACAGCCAGTGCACAAAGTATCCCGCGTTCATGTCGGGCAAGGCCCGCACCCAAAGGGGTGTAATGTAGGAAGTCTACCTTGATGCAAGCACCAGTGGTTGATTCCACGACTCGAACCATGACCTATAGGTCACACGAAAACAATTTTACCATTGCTCGTAGGCTCCCTTCCATTTGTTTGAGTTATAAGAAATAATACCGACATAAAAACTATGCAATACTAATTAATAGAACGTTTAGATTCCACCATGAAACCTACATTACTTAATGCAACCCTGTATTGCTTAATACAAAAGATGGTTTCCGATATAAAACTCTGCATAATCTGCATGAGTGATCTTTCATGATTACGGAATTTATGAATGATTTTAAGCGGAATAAGATGTGAATCATCTTCAGTGCTAATCCAGTTATTGCCAATATGCTTATTCTTAAGATTGTAAATCACTAGATTACCCTTTTTATTCCAGCTTTTACTTTGGCAAAAGATAGGGAGGTAAAATGCAAAAATGCTAAATGATTTCCTCCCATCCGCCTAAGCCATGGTGACAGAGTTACCTGGTAGTTGTGGTGGGAGGTAGCAATTATACATTGAAATAGTCAAAGTACGCGTAAGCTGGCTTGGACACCACTGTTTTTTGGGTGTATATATATAACATCAGTATTAAGGTACAATGATTTATTTCCAGCACTAGAATTTTTTCCCCCTTCCCTCTCCCTCCACATTCTATAACGAATATGGTGCACACAAACTTGTACAGTCAAGTGTCAGAGGAAGACATACCTCACAGAAATCACCGGACATCCGTTTGGACACCCAATTAACGGATATGCGATATTCACGAACTAAACACCGATCAAGGGGTTGAAATCTGCCTTCTCTAATCTACATTTTGGCAGCAAAAATGAAGTTTAAACCATGAAAAATCTGGAATGCAAAAGCAATGGAAATGGTTAGCAGCTCACTGATTTCAAAGCCACTTTCAAACTCAATGGAGAGGCTTCTTTTATTTTATTAAGAGCTGCATTACACCATTCATCATGAGATTCTGCTGCCTCTCTTTCCTGAGTTTCACGACAGAGTAAACCAAGTGGAGGAACTCAGTGCAATTAAAAAAGAGAAATAAGCAAATGTTATAAGAATAATGAAGTCCATAAAGCATGTCTAGCAAAACCATCCTCCATAACCCCCCTAACAACAGAAATCAACCAGAACGTTAACAACAGCTAAACTAGACTTCACATTTCTGAGATCAGAATACACATATACTATTAAGGCAACACATTAAACCAATCGAAAGCGCCAGCTGAACAAATCCGAAGATCAATATCCAGGAGGAAAGGTCTTAAAACAATGTCCGAACTTCTATTGCCATACAAAAAGAAGCAAGAAAAAGAGAGGGAAAAAAAGACGTAGAAACTAAATAAGGCCAATCCATAGCCAGAATTGCTTCACAATTATCTTTAGAAGCATTGGCTAGTCTACCAAAAATCACCTATTGTTCGATACTTTGTTGGAAAAGACAATTTTTAACCCTTTTTTGGACTTTTTCTTTATGAAGTTTTTGGGCTAATTTTTTTAGCTTTTCAGTATATTTCAGCTTCAATCTTCTTATTGGGCATGATCTTGGCTAAATACTTGTCAAAGCATTTGGTGTAGCGTACAGAAATAACCTATGCATGGCTGACTGAGATTTCTAGGTCATAATTCATAGGCAGCTCTAGTATTTCTCAATTTGGCATATGCAAGCACTAAATTTGATAAGCTGCTCCAGACTGTTAACTATTGTTGAATAATGGTACAACTAAAGAGCAAGATTAAGATGGAAAACTCCGGTTGATAAAATCTTCAAAATACCCACTATTTGGGACCTTTCATAACATAGATGGCAAATCTTCTGGAACAGGATGAATATAACTTGTTTTTATGAAGTAAGAAGATGCAAAATAGTACCAGGATGAATATAACTTAAATAACAAAAATAGCATCTTTGCGACTACCCTTTCAAATGGACTTGAATAATACTGATAGGAAATGGTGCTATCCAATTTGGTTTCTAGTGTTTCAATATGTGCTTCTCAGGGTTCAACACTTAACGCTTGACACAACATTCTGATAATTCAGAGATTAACTTTTCTCTGGGAATTAATAGTAGACCTTGTTATGCCACAAACCCAAACCTTTGTACATATTGGCTTTACCAGAATGCGGAAAAACATAATTCTTGATATTATAGATCAGTACAAGTTATGTGTCTGCATTTGTACATAGAGAAAGAAAGGACAATAAAAGAGAGAGAGAGAGAGCGTGTGTGTGTGTGCGCGAGAGAGAGAGAGCACTTACCAGAACTTCTATAATTTCCTCAACTGTATCCTGGCTAAAGCATTTATCGATTTTCTCAAATCTGGATCACAAAAAGGGGTTAAGAAAAAGGAAAACAGAAAGAGGGCAGACTAAAAAGAAATATGATTAAAGAAAATGAATTTTCTTGCGAGCAAAAGAAAAGACAACATTGGCATCTTTAATGGATGTAAAGATTCATCCAAATTTTCACCGAAGACAAAAAGGGGTTAAAGAGAACTTTTTCGACTAGTGGTTCAGAAAGGATTGACCTGTGGACTTGGAAGATGATATGGAAGACCAAAGAACCCTCCCCCCCTCCCCCTCTTCCAACACAAACAATATAGCTTTTTTCTGATGGCTAAATCACATATAGAACTGTTTGATTCATGAAAACCTGCAGAAAAGAGGCATCAAGATCTGGAATATATGCTTTTTTGTTTGAATCAAATGACACCATGGGACACCCGTTCTTACACAGCAAAAAGACATGACAAATCTGGTGTATGTTTTTTAACTCAGCTGGAGTATAGTGGGTAACTTCTCAAACCCAAAAATGGTACTTCAGTTTATGGAGCTGGCGGGAATATGAGAGTATACAAGAATCAGACAGATCCGCTGACACCATTTAGCGGAAAAACAGTCTCAGGATTAGGGGGAGGTTGGGTATCAGGAGATATCCATTCCCGTGCAGCATTTCTTGGGAAATGGACCAAACACTTCACGGAGAGATAATATCTGTTAAATACGGGATAGTAGATAATGGAGCTTTCTGGTTAAGGGGCCAATATTTCTGGAGTAAAGTTTGTGGAAGGGGACAATGACGAGAAAGTGGAGATTCTTTAGAGATATGTATGAATGTTGGACAAGGTATAGTGTTTATTTTGTATCAGTCACTTAACTTTTAAAAATTCCATGTTTTCAGTTTGATTGTACTGGATATAGCACATATATGATATATTAACTCGTATTAATTACTATAGCCAGAACACTCATAAATGGAATATTGATGCTATGGCCAATGCTTACTAGATAACATAAGTTCACCACATTATTACCCATATTCTCCTCTCCCTCCAATTTCATCTCTTTTAATCTTCATGTAATTTTTCTGCCACTGCCTTTTCTTTCCTTTTTTTTTTTGGGGCGGCTTGCGTTCTCTGAAATCCCTCTTTTCCATTTTCTTAATTTGCATTATTATTAACAAAGGGGGGGGGGGGGGGACCGTACAACATCCAAAAGATATTGCATGCTCATACCTACATTAATTTAAAGTACTGATATATCGTACCGCCATGAGTTTCTAAAACATGTCACTGTCTTAAAACTTCTTAAAAGAACCATTTAACTGAATCCTACAGTAATCTACTCTCCTCCCCTCCAAATCCATGGACTTGAGCAGGCACCCCAGCATTCACATTGAGCATGTCGTAGAAAATAAAATGATGGAAGAACGGAAACAAAGATAAAACATTACTTGTGCAGAACACTCTTGCTATCTGGGTAAACAAGGTCACCATACTGGGCTAGAGAATTTTCAATGACAAGACGATCATCTGTGATCAATTTACCAAGACGTTCTTCCATCCAAGGAAGCCTCTGTTGAAACAGCAAAAATCAGAGCTACTAAAAAGGAAGAATAGGAGTTGAGAATATAGTTATAGATTAGCTTATTACTAACTTCTTTGAGTGAATAATGGGTAGCAAGACCACAAGCAATCATTTCTACACCATTAAGCTTTTCTCCTGTTAAAGCCAAATACTCCCCTGCAAAGAGATGCCACTATTAAACTCTAGCATCAAAGTTTCTTTAACAGTCAAAGTAGTCGAATACATTGAGATGTAAATTGCTTTAACAATCAGCATGTTTTCAGCAGTACTAAACTAACAAAAGGAATCAAGAGAATTCATCAGAGCAATCACTGCCATTTGGTGGTATGAGAGAGAAAAGTGATCTAACACATCAACATAAAAAAGGGAAAATTGCAAAAAGAGAAATACCAAAGACAGTAAATGTGCATGATTCCCAAAAAAATAAAAATAAAAATCAAAGGGACAACTGGGCCAGTATTAAGTATTAACCCCTAAAAAATGAAGATTCGAGCACCCCCCCCCCCCCCCCCCCCCCCACCCCCGGGAAATCCAGATATATGGATGACTTAAATGGTCAATGCAGATATCAATGCACCTCATCATCAAAGAGACGCATCATCAGTTTCAGCAGGCACAAAAAGAATTGAAAGAAATGACATCAAAGTAGGAAAACAATAAGATAATAACAGAACAATGTGGCACTTTTTCTGGTCCATGTATCAACCAGCGTAGCCCCACACACAAATCTACTTATCAGTAATATTTTGTTCCAACTTGCCTAAGTAACCAGGAAGACGAGATAGATAATAAGAAGCCCCTGCATCAGGATGAAAACCAATTTGAGCCTCAGGAGTAGAATAAACCTGCAATGATTTTGCCATTTCACTTTGTAAGTTTAGGGCATCATCGTATTATGGGAAAGAACATCATGTCAGAAAATTTAATAAGCCAGCAAATCATACAAAATGCTTTCTTCAGGTAGAAACCATGTCATGGTTCAAAGTTTCAGCAATGTCCTATGGTGAGTATTACAATTATCACGTATACCACAATATCATGTCAGCTAAAGTTTATAGAGAATTGCATGACTCACACAACATAAAGTGTAGCCCATTCAACAGCCAAGGGTGTGGCCTAGTGGTCAATAAAGTGGGTTGAGAACCATACGGTCTCAGGGTCAAATTCTAGTATAGATAAAAAACCCTAGGTGATTTCTTCCCATTTGTTCTGGTACCTGTTGCTGGTGAGAGGTAGCAGGTAACCCGTGGAATTAGTCTAGGTGCGCGCAAGCTGACTCGGACACCACGGTTATCAAAAAAAAGAATGTAGCCCATTCATTAAAGAGAATACACGTTGGGCATGTAAGAAGAATGAACCACACAAATCAAAAAGGATATAGAAGTTTTTTCGCTAGACAGGGAAATCAGGTGTTAGAATCAGCACCATCGAAGAAGGTACGTACAGTTCTATCAGTTACAACGCGAAACATTCCTGGAAGCGAAATACCTGCCCCACTTCCCATTGTGACACCATCCAAAATTGCCACCTGCACATAGTGATCAATAATACTTGTTGACTTAAACATGTCTGCTACAGTTTGTCATGAAGTTAAATCAGAGTCAAATTGTAAGATGATACAATGGCCTATAATGTAACACCCGGTACTTTCCAAGCATGTCTTAGCTATGACTTAAAGCATCTTATAAACTTTTAATGATCATGTGGTAATGTCAAGATGTTGTTTTAAAGAGAGGATGGTTGAAGAAGTGCATTGAGAAGAAGAGAATGTTGGAAACTTAAGTAAAAAATAAAAAGGATGACTTGACTTCTTAGTTGGATAACTCTTATATTATGAAGGCATTCAGTCATAGTTTCTGAAGCAAAAACTGGAGCCGTTGAAGTCTGGTTTCCTATGTTTGAAACAGCTCGTCTTTTCGACTTTGTTACACAAATTATGACCATTTACTCCAGATGCGCTGAGTTGAGAAAAGAAGTCAGCAGCAAGATGCACAAATTAAGTTACTGGAGTACACCGATAGCAGAAAATAAATATACCGCGATGCAGTAGCTTTCCAGTATGTGGTAGCAAGGTTATTTATGGCTTTTTTTTATTATGTTTAGTCCTTTGACTGTATAAGCATCAATTCCAATTCGGCTTTTTGATGCAGTGAAACCTCCCATACAGCTTTGATGTCTTCCAAGTACTTAAGGTAACAATATATTTCACTGGGCAGATTTGACATATTTCTACCTAAGACCATTTACCAAGTTTGATTTTATGGATTATATGCCGAGTTAAATTATTGAATAGTGCAGATAGAGATTAATGACGTGACAGTTAAAACAGGCATTTTAAATCCCTAAGATTGATACATGCAGTGAGGCAAGGGAATTTTCTGCAGAGATCTGCCAGTAAGAGAAGAGAGATACAACAATTTGATGACAAAACTCAATGCACAACCTCACTGACAATGAAATATGCAGAAATAGAAAAATAATGAGGCATACTCACATTTGGCTTGAGATATGTTCCTAACAAGTAAACAAATTTATATAACGTTTCAAAGAACTTCTTGCACTCCTCAACCTTCCCTGCAGATAAAGGAAACCATGAAAATGTTTGCCAATAGTTTGTAGGCAATAAATTGCAAAACTAACTATTATCCTCAAGGGCAGAGAATGTTGTGAGCAAACACACTCATCTATTATATGATCTACTATTCTCCACTAACTATAGGAAATTCTAAGTTCATCTAAGACTTCAGTTGCAATGTAAAGTATAACCCAGCCATAAGAAGAAACTAAGTCGACAAAATGTGATGATTATATTTCTGAGTCAGACTCATTTGATGTAGACAAGGAGAGCTTCACAAACACGGCAGCTTGACGCTATCACTCTGCCAGTTCCCTCTTATGTAGCGAGGAAATCGAATAAATTCATTGATTACCATTTCGGACCGAAGGATTAATGATGATCCACTCTCACTTACTAGGTTGTGAGAAAGAACTGTTCCACTTAGGTATTCAATTTGTTTCTTATAGGGCTCCTTTTCACAATTTGCAAATGCCACATCGCCTTGATTACTGATTACACAGATAAGCATTTCTCTAACACAATACTCTCACAGTTCCATCTTATGCGGCAGGGTTCGGAGTCGAGCGCCAAGCTAGTCAATTTTTTGGCGCGAAGTCGGACATAAACTTCAAAAAGTTTAAAATAAATTTACATATTTAGAACTAGATAAAGTACCACAAGTCTAACAGTTAATAATTGTAATTATTTAAAAAATATTTAAGAAAATTGTGGTTAAAAAGATCTGTTCGACTCCCCAATTAGTATAGTGCCACATAAAATGGTACCAAGGGAGTAATATATTTTTATAAAGGTGGTGTCGCGCCAGCTTAGACGCACTTGACTAATCTACTAGATACCTACTACCTCTCTCAAGCACAGGTACCAGATAACTCAATCCAACACAGAGGCACACCTTTGGGTTCAAATTCCAATGGAGGCGTCAAAGGTGTTATTTTGCCTATGTTGGAATTTGAAACCTGATGTCCCATGGTCCATTTCAGCTTCATTGACTGCTAAGCCACAATTTTGAGTGCCTCTAACACATTATAATTCATTACCTTTGAGTGATATTTACACCCAAGAAAGTAGAAAACAGAAAGGGAGCAGTTATTATAACATTGAGAAGGAATACCCAAAATTACAGTCGATAATCACATGAAGAACTTCCGAAGCAGCATCCCTTATGTTCACAAAAGCATCAAGCGTAACGATAGCAACCAAAAAAAGTTTTGAAAACCTTGAATTCCTTGAAACTGTATTACAAACAAGTTTACATCTTTGTTTTAATCAGGAATTTAAGATGGGAATACTTGATCATGGCAGAATTTTAAGCTGGAGTACTTGATCATTGCAGAAATTTAAGCCGGAAATAAACTTTGATCATAGCATAAAATTAAGCAGGGAATACTTGATCGCTGCAATAAGGGGTAAGAAACAGAACTAAAAGCAGACACACCTTCATTAATCAACTCATAAAGAGTGACGACGTCTGCTCCAGAGGAAAATGCTCTGCCATTGCCCTGCAATATATTCAATCAAAAACTTAAACATTTGATGGTACGTGCAAGTTGCTGAACTCCGATACTTCAAAAAAAAAATTAAAAGAACAGGAAGGTGAAAAAAAAGCTTGCAGTACAATACATTACCTTCATCATGACAAATCCAATATCTGAGTTTTCCTCCCAAGACTCGTACAATCTACTTAAACGAGCAGCCTAGCATTTAAAATATAGTGAACTACAGACATACAAAAACCATGTAACATATTCTGCGAAAAAGAAAAGGGAAAATGCCAAACCATAGAAGGAGTAATAGCATTAAGTGCAGATGGTCTATTGAGAATAGCTGCTCTTGATTTAGCCCTTCCTTCAACCAGAACCTGTAACAACACATGATGCAAACTAAAACTTCAGTATTTTAACACAGTAAATGAGAATTTTGATGTACTTTTTCAATTAATTGAACAGTTTAGTATAAATGTGCGAATGAACCTGTTCTTGAATATAATCCACTTGGGCGTAGCTGGGTTGAGCAGAAAAGTGTCTACAATGGTGATTAGAGAGGAATCGGGAATCATTTCTCCGCAATGGTTGAGTCAGTGATAGTAAAACTTTCAGTTTATGCATTCTCATTATCTCTCTTTGTTGAGCTTACTGAGATTTGGACTATGAAATAGAGTACTGGGGTTTAGGGCTTTGGACGAGGATGACTGGAACTCTCAACACGATCTCCGACGGCGAAAGAAATGAATGGCAAGCTCGGAGCCGAATGAAAGTGGTGTCAACCGGACCGAAGAAAATTGAATTTGGGCCATTATTTGGAGGAGTCCACTAAAGAAGGGGAAGTGCACAGTTAGCCCCTAACTAGAGATGTCTTTGTTTTTTAGCCATCGTTTAAAATATATTTACTCTTTAATCAGTGTTTAATAAATTTTTATCCGTCCGGACGAAAATACTCCTATTTTAGACATGGGTGTTGTGTAAACATTAAAAACATGGTGTCCTTAACTTCATGAATGTTGTGTAAATATTAAGGACAAAGTGTCATATATTTGCACCTTCCATTGTTAAACTTTAGGACATCATGTCCTTAATTTCATATGTGCAGTGTAAATATTAAGGACATGCCGTCCTTAACCTCATGTGTGCAGTGTAAATGTTAAGGACATAATGTCTTTAACTTATATTTGCACCTTCTATTGTTAAACTTTAGGATCTCATGTCATTAACTTCATATGTGTAGTGTAAATGTTAAGGACATGTTGTCCTTAACTTAATGTATGCAGTGTGAATGTTAAAGACATAACGTCCTTAACTTTATGAGTGTTGTGTAAATATTAAGGACATGGTTTCCTTAATTTCATGATGTTGTGTAAATATTAAGGACAATGTGTCATGTATTTGCACCTTCTGTTGTTAAACTTTAGGACATCATGTCCTTAACTTTGCGTGCAGTGTAAATGTTAAGGACATGGCGTCCTTAACTTCATGTGTGCAGTGTAAATGTGAAGGACACCATGTCCTTAATATTTACACAGCACTCGTGAAGAAAGAGTAAAAATATGTTTTCGTATTAATTTTAATAAAATAGTGGCTAGTTTGGCTCATCATTAAATATATTGAATAAAAACTAAACATCATGTTAAAAAGTAGTTATCCTGTTGAAGAAGCTAATAGGGCCTCACCATTTAATCCAGTAAGGCCTTAAAAGGCTTAAATTTTCAACTTGGATGATTTTGGCAGACAGCCACTGTATACGACTAAAATCGGAGAGCCCGATTTTACGGTCGTTTCGATGCTTAGAAGACTCGAAGGCCCGAGTTTTGGCATCGAGGGGCATATCGAAGGTCCTCGACCTCGAGGCAGTACAAATCGAAGTTCAACATGGAAAGGCGGAAAATTCTCAATGGGCACGTAGTCAAAGCTGACAAAATACACAAAATAGTACAAGCCCGTACCGAGGCATTAAATGATTGTACCAACCATATCTCTTTGCATTAATTATGCATGTACTATGTTGGGATTCCCCCTCATATATAATGGGGACCCTTGTCACTTTGTAACACACATGATATTCAATACAAGAACAAGAACATCCTCTGCTCTCTAATTAAAATATTCTCTACAATTGCTTAATTGATTTATTACTTCTCATTTATAGTGTTCTGGAATTATTTTTCATTTATTACTTATTATTGATCATAAATAGGTCATACTTAAGGCATTCAACAATGTTATATTGTTACCGACAACCCCTAGCCAAGCTTTTAAAGCTAGACCTCGAGGCCTTTCCGACCACCTTCGAGACTGGTCTCCCCGTTACTCGGTTTGCGTAATCTCGTTTCCTTTTGCTCTTATTTTTATTTCTCTCACTTCATACTCAGCATCTATTGCCTAAACAACCGGTATTAAAATAAATCATGTATTTTTAGAACCACATAACCAAGTATAATTGTAATTACCATTTTTACGGTAAACAGTTTGGCGCCCACCGTGAGGTTAAAAAGAATAGTGATTGTTTTAGTGCTGGTTTTCTAAAACACAAGTTATTCTTCACACTTTTTTTTGTCCAAGAATCTTCAATTTCAGGTCAGAAAATGTCTAACTCTGTAAACTCTCATGAAAACAACGGTCCTGAGGACCACGGAGAGAATGGCACAACTACTTCAGGTGCCGGTGTGCCACCGGAAACCCTTGAAGGGGCACCAGTGCAAATTCCCGTCGATGAAGGCTCACGCAACGTTCAACATGTCGATGTGAGCTCTCATACAGACGGAAGCGTTCGTGAATGAGACCAGCGTGAAGCACATGGAACCCCTGCTCAAAGGGAAAGGGAAGTTAGCCTTCATGTCACTTTTGAAATGTTGCAGGCACAACAGGTGGCTATTGCTCAGCTACAAATCCATCAGAGAACCCCAAGCACAGCACCACCAGAAATGGCTCCTCGATTCGAACAGGAGCCAGAAAGACCGAGCAATAATGGGTCAGTAGTCGACCCTGCCATTATGAAGATGCTCGAAGACCTCGCAAAGAGGATTGAATCGGGCGAAAAGAAGATAGAAGCTAATGACAAAAAAGTGGAGACCTACAACTCGAGGGTCGATCAGATCCCAGGCGCACCCTCGATTCTGAAGAGTGTAGATTCAAAAAAGTTCGTGCAAAAGCCATTCCCATTAAGTGCAGCTCCGAAGCCTATCTCAAAGAAATTCAGAATGCCCGATCTCCCGAAGTACATCGAATTTTCGGACCCCAATGAGCACATTACTGCCTACACTTGTGATGTGAAAGAGAATGACCTAAGAGATGAAGAGATTGAACTCGTTCTATTGAAAAAAATTGGAGAAACGCTATCCAAAGGGGCCATGATGTGGTATCATAACCTGCCCCCGAACTCGATAGATTCGTTTGCCATGATGGCAGACTCCTTTGTGAAAGCACATGTCGGTGCCATCAAGGTCGCTACAAGGAAATCTGATGTTTTCAAAATCAAGCAAAGAGAGAATGAGATGTCAAGGGAGTTTGTGTCCCGCTTTCAATTAGAGCAAATAGAATTACCACCGGTCTCCGACGATTGGGCGGTGCAAGCCTTCACTCAGGGCTTGAATGAGTGAAACTCGATATATTCGAAACAGCTGAAGCAGAATTTGATCAAGTACCCCGCCATAGTTTGGACAGATGTGCACAATAGGTACCAGTCGAAGATCAGGGTCGAGGAAGACCAATTGGAAGCCCCTTCGGGCTCGGTGTATCCTATCAAAGTCCTAGCAAAGGAATCGAGGCTTTCGTAAAGATAGCCAAGGCTAAACAAAGAAAGGTATCAATCGTACGTAGAAATTGGAGAAATATCCCAAGACGTTGTATCTCGAAGTGACCAAAGGGTGGACCGAGGACAGAATCCCTGGGGACTCTTGAACAAAGCAGGGCTCGACAGGCACACAGGGCCGGTAGAGGCACCCCGGCTATCCGAGTACAACTTCAAAATCGATGCTTCAGACATCATATCGGCTATAAGTAAGATCAGGGATACCAGGTGGCCGAGACCCGTGCTATCAAATCATTCGCAGAGGAACCCCAACTTGATATGTGAATATCACGATACCCACAGTCATAGGACTGAAGATTGAAGACAGCTTCGAGAAGAGGTAGCCCGACTAATCAGCAAAGGGCACCTCCGAGAATTCCTCAACGACCGAGCTAAAAATAAATTTCGGGAAAGAGAGGCAAACAAGAAAAATGAAACAGAAGAACCACGACACGTCATCCACATGATTATTGGTGGAGTCGGCGTCCCTCACGGACCCATTTTTAAGCAAACGAACGTATCTATCACAAGGTAAAAGTGAACTCGGAGCTATATACCTGAAGACACCCTTTCATTCAGCGAAGAGGACGTCGAGACCTTGTCTCAACCTCATAATGACGCACTGGTAATTTCTTTTCTTTTGAATAAATTTCAAATTAAACGTGTGCTTGTGGATCTAGGTAGCTCGGCCAACATAATTCGATCGAGGGTGGTAGAGCAACTCGGGTTGCTAGACCAGATCGTGCCCGCCTCTCGAGTCCTCAACAGATTCAACATGGCAAGAGAGACAACAAAAGGGAAAATCATCCTCCCAGTCAACGTGGCCGGTACAATTCAAGATACCAAGTTTCATGTCATCGAAGGTGACATGAGATACAATACATTGCTTGGAAGGCCATGGATTCACAATATGATGGTGGTTTCGTCAACCCTTCATCAAATGATGAAGTTTCTTACGAATGATGGAGTAAAAACAGTATACGGAGAGCAGCATGCATCAAAAGAAATGTTCGCAGTGCACGATGTGGCACCAACATCTTCTACATCGAAGGAGCCAAAAAACAAGCAAACAAATAAGTAACAACCACAAACTACTTCCTCGTAGGAACGAATAAAGGACCGTGCCGCGTCCTCGGAACGGATAACCAAAGCATATCAAGGCTTGAACGCCACCACAACTAAGGTACAATACTCTCCCTTTTTCTTTTACACTTTACGCTAACTTGTGTGCAGGTGTCCGATTGAAAGCGGTCGAAGCACCCTCCAGCTCGAAGACCTTGGGTTTTAAAGCATGCTTTGCACTCTTTTTCCCTCACATCAGATTTAATCCTAAATAGATTTTACCGACCAGGTTTTTAACGAGGCAACATCTATATGCTATCTAAGGATAACTCACCAAGTATTCAAGGTTTCTCTTCGATCAACCTCAAATACTGAGGGTCATCCCCCCGGGATATCACTGAAATATGCCAAAGAGGGTCTCGACAGGAGAATGATGTATCGAACCAAACGGTCAAATAAATCGTGTCCTCGTAGAATAATCGAACCCTCGATGGTGAAAACATGTATACTTGTACCAAGTAATCAAAGAAGAATCTTTTATCATCAAAAAACTTCGCGCATCAAAGAAGTTTGCTATTTTCACAAGAGACAGGCCCAGGGCCAAAAACATTTCAAGCACTCGTCAACTGTCCTCGACAGTCACTCCATCGAGTCACCAAAAACATGAAGCCATAAGACCTCAGGGCCGGCAACGTCAAGCCCATAAGCACTCCTCGAGGCAATATCGACTCCGATTTCGAGACTATCCTCGACAGTCGACTCATCAGGTTATCTAACTCGAAGCTGTAAGACCTCAGAGCCGGCAAATTCAAACTCGTAAGCCCTCCATGAGGCAACATCAAAACTGTAAGACCTCAAGCAAGGCATGTACAAATTTGTAAGACCTTAAACGAAAGGCATAATCCCATATCAAAGTCAAGGCTATATATCGAACTTGTAAGACCCAAAAGGCATACCCTCGATATAGACGTCGTGGTTATCTCACTCGGGACTAAAAGGCTACAGCCAAATACAATGACCACCGTCATAAGTCTCCGGCCAAACTAACGCAACTCGGAGACGTCCGACTGTTGCCATAAAATCACAGGCCTCTAATTACTTCGAAAAACTTCGAACAGAACCGGTTAAAGGTCGTACTGACCTAAAGCGTAAGAGCCCAAGTCGCCAGCTAGTCGTACCGACCTAACACGTAAGAGCCCGAGTCGCCAGCTACAGGTCGTACCAACCCAAAGCACCTGAGAGCCGATTTGAAAATCCGAGGGGCTGTTGAGCTCGAGTAACCCGACTCGGAGACTAAGCCCAAAATGGTTAACTAAAAGCGCCTCAGGGCCAAAAAGCATAAGAGCCCAAATCGCCCGCTACATTAAAAGTCGTATCGATCTTACGCGTAAGAGCCCAATTCTCCAGCTATAGGTCATACCGACCCAAAGCGCCTCAGTGTCGATTTGAAAATCTGAGGGTCGTTGAGCTCGAGTCGAAACCTGACTCGGAGACTAAGCCCAAAATGGCTAACTGAAAGTGCCTCAGGGCCAAAAACCGTAAGAGACCAAGTCGCCCACTACATTAAAAGTCGTATCGACCTTACGCGTAAGAGCCCAAGTCGTCAGCTACAGGTCATACCGACCCAAAGCGCCTCAGTGCCAATTTGAAAATCTGAGGGCCGTTGAGCTCGAGTCGAAACTCGACTCGGATACTAAGCCCAAAATGGTTAACTAAAAGCGCCTCAGGGCCAAATGCGTAAGAGCCCAAGTCGCCAGCTGCACCGAAGGTCGTACCGACCTAAAGTGTAAGAGCCCGATTCGCCAGCTTAAAAAGCCTCAGGGCCAATTTATAACCCCAAGGGTTTCATCTCAAAGTCCAGTTCGTTGGGCTAACTATCAACAAGCAAGTCAAACCAAAGAATCTTTCATATATACATGTGCATTAAAAATACATATTTACAACACTCCCACAAGAGTATTATGCAAATAACAAAGTAGAAAATCTAGTCTACTCTCGATACCAGCTCCCTCAAAGGCCCCTTGGACCAACTCCCACGACGGCCTTCGAAATCAGCATCGGCTCAAGAAGAAAGGAAAAATTTAGCGTCGATCTCATCTGTCTCGACCTGCTTTATCTCTTCCGAAAGGTCAAATCCCCTAGCATGTATCTCTTTGAGGGTCTCCCTCCAAGACTTGTATCGGGCATACTCATTGCCCTCCTCTCTCTGGCGAAATCTCCTCTCAGCTTAGCCCGAGCATCGGCACCATCTTTCAAATAAACAACTAGTTCCTTATCGGCCTTCACTTGAACTCCTTCAGCTTCAGCCCAGTCATCCACAACCTCGGCCTTCATATTCAAAAGATCAGTCTCGATCTTGGCAATCCTGCTCGACTGAATTGAGTTGTCTTCTCAGGCATTTCGAAGTTGTATCTCGAGGGCAGCAGCCTTGGCCAAAGCATTCCTTTGGGCCGCAACATGTACGCTTATCTGCGCCTTCAACGCTTGGCATTCGGAACTAACTCGCTCGACTTCGCCCCAAAGGCGCTCCAACGCTTCTGTATTTCCTTGCAACTGAAGCACCAAAACATTAGTTCGCAAAAGCAAGTAAGGAAGCACGTACTCGTTCAGGGTAAGGGTTACCCGACGCTCGAGATTGTCTTCACACTTTCGACTCCGATGCATCTCCACCCGAAGATGTATCAACTCTTTCGTTTTCTTATTGCAAAGAAACTTGAGAGATTTTTCCTTACCCGAAGCTTCCTGAAAGAATGAAGATTCATAATTAAAAAGACAGCAACGCCGGTCAAAACTCACCTCGGAACAGAGCCGCTGGCCTCCTTAAAAGTCGAACATGCATCTACTGGCCTGGCCTCAATTGAACCGCTCTCAATAGGGGTATGACCACTCGAAACCTCACTTGGTCCAGGCGGCCCCTGGTTCCGAGCATCCCTCGAAGGTAATTCGAGGGTAGAAGCAGATGATGGTGGAGGACTCTTGCTTTTTCTCTCTCGGGGAACCTCTTCTTTGAAATTAGAGATCTCAGGCCCGACAGAATCGGCAACCTCAGAAGGGCCCCCAACTCGAGTCGTAGACAAAGAATCATCCTCACGAGGAGAGCTGATGTTCGCAGAATGACTGAGGTATATAAAGCTCTCCTCAGCAATGGCATCTCCTTTGTATCTCCGAGAAGGCCCCGCCTCATCGAGAATGTCCTCATCTATAGAGGATCTTTTTCAATTATTGTAATCCCTCGGGCCTTCCCTCTCCTCGAAGGCGCACGGTCTCATTTCGAAAAACCCACCAACACCTGCGGTGACAGAGTTAGTCTGCACAATAGGAAACATTCATTAAAAGGGATACCACACTGCTCATACCGTGGTGCTTTGCTTCCCATCTGCCCTTCGAGAGATCATGCCACTTGCGTTCGTCATATGTTGAGGAAGTTGCCAGCCTCCGAGTCCAGTCTGCAAGAGCGGGGACCTCCCCCGGCACCCATGGGACCGCTGAAAAAGAGGAAAAAAAAAAACTCATAAATCGATAAGAGCAAAAGACACTAAGGTACGACATGGCACTTACGTTTGAAGTTCCATTTTTTGGGAAACGCCAGGAACTCTGCTGGAATGATATCGACGGTCCTCACTCGAACAAACCGACTCATCTATCCTCCATTTCGGTCCTCGTCATCGCTGGCAATGAAATGCCTGGTGGACTAGTGTCGTAACACAATCAGGCCTCGACAATGCTGAGGCTAATATAATCTAATAAGGTGGCTGAGGGTAAAATCGAGCTCAGCCTTTTCGGTATAATACCTCATTATCAACACTATCCGCCAAAAGGACGGATGAATCTGTGACAAGGTGACTCGGTACCTTTTGCAGAATTCGAGTACAAGTCGGTTGAGGGGGCCTAATGTAAACGAGTACATATACACGGTCAAGAATCCCTCTATGTAAGTCATGGCGTTCTCTTCTCGAGAGGGTATCTGCAGCATCACAGTCTCTCCTCGCGGCCTCGAGGTAGTTTTCTTCTATCGATCGGACGAACCTCTAAGTATGCTCTCGATGGCCCGGGGCATCGAAGGGTTTCTCTAATGCAAAGTCTTTCTTCGGAGCGAAGCAGTACGAGGTCAGCTCACCATACGCCGGCGGTGTACTACCGGCCAAGCTAGGAGCAGAGGAAGAATTTCCCTCTTTTTG
Source organism: Nicotiana paniculata (assembly GCA_005239505.1). NCBI lineage: Eukaryota > Viridiplantae > Streptophyta > Magnoliopsida > Solanales > Solanaceae > Nicotiana > Nicotiana paniculata. The sequence goes on along the minus strand of ML303515.1, from coordinate 22,217 downwards.
GTGAACAGATTCGGGCACGGCAGCCATAGCTACTCAAGCAGAGATAAATAGGAAGGAATGAAAGCAGTTTTCACAAAAATGGGAAAGTGATGAAAGATTTGAGAGGAAAGCTAAGTTTTTGCAAAGATGCAAGAGTTGGAATGAAGAAGAAGCAAAAATATATATAGAGCGAAAGGTGTCTAACCAACTACTTTGAAGGCCATTCCATTTCTGACAAAGTCTTCATAACGCTTGGGGAAGTGTACCGGTGGAGCCACCTCGGTCACTTCACGGTCACGTCACATAAATGTTACCGTCATAGGGCATTCGAGGGATCGAAGCTCGCATGACGACCTAGCCTCGAGAAGGTGTCCGATATCGAGGGACCTACTATTGCAAGTGCGAGTTCCGAGGAAGCTAAGAATCGAAGCATAAAAGTCAATTGTTGTGTAAACGTTACAAGACAAAGTTTGTGCGATATGTGGCAAAAGATATTCTATTTCAAAAAATATATTTACAAAGGTGTTTTTTACAAAAATTCCCAAGAAGGGTCCCATATACAGAAAAAGGAGAAAGCAAAAAAAAAAGAAGAGGAAAATCTACTATTCGCTTTCGCTGTTGTCCGAGCCGCTTTCAGAGCCCTCATCCGATGCACTCGGCACTACCAATTCCTCCTCCAGGGCCCTGGACTCTTCGATCTCGGCAGAGAGATTGACACCCTTGGCGCTTACTTCCTCGAGGGCTTGCCTCCTGGCTTGTGCACGGGCATAAGCAATTGCCCGAGCCAGCTTTAGCTCGACCTTCTCAGATATCTCCCTGGCCCGATCATTCGCATCAGCAGCATCTCTCTTGTATGAAGAGACATATTCACTGGCCTTGGACTTGGCCGCAGATAGTGCAGCAACCTCCTCTTGAGCACCTCGGAGAAGGTCTTGAACCGAAGATAGCTTCCCTCGAAGCACCTCCCTCTACGAAGCCACGGCATTATTCATCTGAGCCAGCTCTAGGATTTCGGCATCCTTGGCCGCAACCTCCTTCCGAAGCTACTCCACTAGGGCGTCCTTCTGCCTAATCTGAATAGAAAAAAGTAGGTCAATCAACACCAAGCGTGGCTGCTGAAAATGAAAATGTGGGTACCGACATACCTGCTCGATGAAGTCGGCCCTCTCCCGAAGTGATCTCTCCGAGCTTGCTCGAAGGTTGGTCAATTCCTCCTCATTTCGAGCGCATAAAGCCTCCAGCTCGACCGAATCCGACATAAGCCTCTCAAGCTCCTCTCCACGATGAGTCAATTCATCTTGCATCTTGGAGAAGGCTTGATCATACAACTTCTTGAACTGCAACACATAGAAGGGAAATCAGAAAATAAGAATACAAAATCAGAGGATAACACATTATTTCTCAAATGTCACCTGTTTTTGGAGCCTCCCAGCTTTCTCGAGAGCAACTGGGGCATCAATATCGGTCTCCTCATCTACCCCCTCGAAGTAGTCCTTAAATGCCTCATCCTCTCCACGAGAGGTCTCTAGACCGGGAACACCCCAAACTTGAGCATCCCGTATCTCCCCCGGAGAGAATGACGGACCCGAATGGAGTCCGCCAGCAATATCAGCTTCCATCGAGGCTTCTTCCCAACCCCGAAAAGCTCTAGTAGAAAGCCCTCTGAGCTCCTCAAAACGGACTGTTCCATGTCCGATGAGCGTCTCAGGGACTGCGCCTAACCCCCCCCGCGAAGGTCTCCTCCACACACGGCGGGTCCGCATCGGTCGCCTCTAGCTCAGCAGACGACCGCCCAACAGCTCTTGAAGCCTCAATGCTTCGTTTGTCCTTTTGTACCAAAGGGCAGGCATCATCACTCTCTTCCTCGACTCGCAGGCTCTCATCGGCTGTCGAGGACAAGACCATGGCATCTGTCCTAAGTTTCCGAGCCTTTGGCCTCTTTGGATTTTGGAGACTCCGCCGAGGCCTCTTTCTTCCTTTTCTTATCCTTGGTGGTCTTCAGAGCCTCTTCCTCACCAAGCGGGGGCGGCCTCATCAACACGCCTTCACCAAGGCCTGCACAAACATGTTATGTCAATAAACATCACTGTCAAAAGTTCTTATGAAAGCAATAACAACAAGAGAGTACCATGGTTCTTAGCCTGCCATTGTGTTTTGGCCAGCTCACGCCATACGCGTTTGTTGAATGAGAAGGCGGAGTCTAAACGTTTGATCCACCTCGGAAGGTCCTGAACTACACCGGGAAACAAATTGTGGATGTACAATTAGAACAAAATCAATCAAAAGAGAAAGAGACGGAAAATCATGATCAATTTAGGGGTTACTTATGTTTCGTATTCCATTCCTCGGGGGAATGACATTCTGTCAGTGGGTATGATGTCCGAAGTTCTGATTCTAACAAATCGGCTCATCCATCCCCGATCTTTATCCTCGTCGATGCGCGCAAGGAATGCCTTGGTGGATCGACGATGTAATTTAATAAGGCCCCACGGAAGGGTCGAAGGCTATACAATCTGATCAAATGGTCGAGGGTGAAGGTCATTCCCTCGACCATGTTGGTAGTATATCGAAACATATATACAATCCTCCAAATGGAAGGATAAATTTGACCGAGCGTCACTCGGTATTGATGGAAAAAATCAAGAATCATCGGGTCAATCAGTAGGGAAGAAAAATTGACGGGGCCTAAGGTGAAGGGGTATATGTATACACTGAGAAAGCCAGCCTTGTGAGTGGCTATGCTTTCGTCAGCCGTAGGGATCTCTACTCGGGCTGCCTCCCCCCAGTGGCAGTCAAGTTTTACCCTCTCTATATCCGATACTACACTTATGTATCGGGACATGGGCTCGCATCAGCCCCGTGTAGAAGGGGTTTTTTCTATTGTGAAGTCAGAAATGGTGTCGAAAGAGCCATGGATGCATTGCTCGATGGTAGGAGGAATTTTTGACTTGCCCTTAGACCGGCGTGATGAAGAAGAAACTCCTCCTTTTGTGGAACTGTTTTGGAAGTTTTGGCCATGATAACTATCGAGTTTTGAAGAAAGAAGACAAAAAAACATACACATGCAGAAGATAAGAGTAGAGACTTAGTTGAAATTTGAAGGTTTCGAGAAGATGAAGAAAATGCAAAACTATGAAAAGGAAAGTGATTGTAGTATTTATAGAGGTCTTTTGGGCATGCTTGAAGCGGAACAGTCGAACCTATGACGGTTCATGGGCTTCTCGAGAATTGTGTGACAGCGACCTCTGCACAGCTTTTCATGTCACGTCATTTAATGTTATGAAGGGATTGACGTCATAATAAGAGTGTCGAAGAGACAAAAGGTCAAGACCGTTTCTTATCTCTTCATTCTAAGAAACGCGGGGACTATCTATATACGGCTAAAATCGAAGAGCCCGATTTTACGGTCGTTTCGACACTTAGAAGGCTCGAAGGCACGAGTTCTGGCATCGAGGGCCATATCGAAGGTCCTCGACCTCGAGGAAGTACAAATCAAAGGTCAACATGGAAAGGCGAAAAATTCCCAGGGACACGTGGTCAAAGTTGACAAAATACACAAAATAGTACAAGCTCGTACCGTTGCATTAAATGGTTGTACCAACCATATCTCTTTGCACTAATTACACATGTAATATATTGGGATTCCCTCTCATATATAAAGGGGACCTTTGTCACTTTGTAACACAAATGATATTCAATACAAGAACAAGAACATCCTATGCTCTCTAATTAAAACATTCTCTACAAGTCATTGATTTATGGGAAATCTACTCTAAATGCCCATTCAGGTAATTTTAATTACCCGATACTGCCCATTCTAATTTGTCTTACAATGTGTACCTATTCAATCTAAAGTATTTACCCAATTACCTATTTTCAAAATCCTTTCCTTTCTAATCCCGGATCACGTGAAACCCCATTAATTGCCCCAACCTCTTTTCTCTTTTATTGTCTTCCCAAATATAAATAAACCTTTTTCTTCTATCTTTCTCATTTCATAATAAGATGTACGTTTCCATTGAATATTTTTTATTAATTTAATCTCCATTTCAAAATAGTATATAGTATATTATTATACCATATCAAAATTTTAGTATAATCGATGACGCACAAAATGAGTTAATTAGATTACGTGACAGCTGATATTTCAGTTTAATAAATGAATTAATTTTTTTTTTAAAACTCTTTGCATACCACTGTATATCATGTTGATATATCTCTATACTATACTTGTATCGTATGTTAGTTGGAACCTTTTTTGATTGTATTAGCTACATTTAATCGTTACATTATTTGATTTTTCTTTAGTAATAGTAGAATAGTACAATATCTTGAATTGTTTTAATTTTTCTTTATGCATATGTATGATGTAATCATTTTGATTTTTTCTTTATGCTTTTGTTTTATACAATAGTATTATAATACAATATCTTAAGATATATTATTATATTAATATGTGGTACACTATTTTTTAATTTTTCTCCTTATGCATATGTATGTAATAGTCGTATAGTCACATATAGTTACCTGAAATTAATTAGTATAACATATACCCTATTGGTATAATTATATGTCATATTGGTATCATATGGTAGTTGTAATATTTTTTGGTTGTTTTGCTTACATTTTTAAGTGAATTCTATTCTGAAATAATTTAAATGATCATATTTTGTTGTGTAGGATTTTCTTGTACCTAGCTATGGACATAGATTTTTGTGTATTATGTAATAGTTTTTATAGTTATATGCAGTTATTGAAACGACCCCGTACAACTATATACTCTGTTAATATAGCTATATACTATATTGGTATCATATGTTAGTTGGATCATTTTTTTATTGTATTAGCTGCATTTAATTGGTACGCTATTTGATTTTCTTTTAATAATAGCAATATAGTACAATATCTTGAAATACTTTATTATATTAATATGCGGTACACTATTTTTTTTATTTTTCTCTTTACGCATGTGTGTTATGTAATAGTAGTATAGTCATATAGTTGCCGAAAATTAACCAGTAAAATTATATACCATGTTGGTATAGTTATATGCCATATTGGTATCATATGGTAGTTTGAACATTTTTTTGTTGTTTTAGCTGCATTTTTAAGCGAATTATATTTTGGAATTATTTATATGAACATGATTTGCAGTGCTGGGATTTTTTTGTGCTGATGGACATAGATTGTGTATTATGTAATAATTTTTATAGTTATAAGCAATTGTTGGAACGACCCATACAACTATATACCCTGTTAGTATAGAGCAAGTTGTTTTGCGGATATTTAGCTAGCAATGCGAGCATGTAGTTTTCTCATACTTTTATTGCATCCTTTAATATTTTGTTACAATAGTATAGTTGCAGATAGTTGTAGCAATATTCTAGAGCAATCATATACTCTGTTGGTATACATGTATACCATATTGGTATCATATGGTACTAGAAGTCCTTTTTTCTACTTATACTTTTATTGCATTTTTCAATATTTTATTATCATTTCTATTCTAACTAGTATATAGGGAGATTTGGTGGTTATAGATTGTGTCTTCTTACTCCATAGATGATTGCTAATGGTAGAGTGTGTACTCATATTTGTAAGGAAGGAGATCGAACTAGATCAAGGTTTTCATGAAAATCACATATTGATCCTTAGAATCTGGTTATGTAACTTATGGTGCTCTGCAACAGTCAGTGTGATATTCAGTGAATTAGATCAAGTGACAATTGATATTATTTCAGTTTAATAATTGAATTAAAAAATGAGAGAAAGGCGAAAGGTATATTATACTAGTTATCTTAAAAAAAGGTGAACAAATATTTACTATATCAGTTGTTTTTTCTTATTGTATAAGAACAAGAATAATAAAAAATAGTGAAAACAATAAATGAAATTAGATTATGAAGAGAAACATAATATAAAAAAAAAAGAAGTTAAATGAAATTAGAAAAGGAATAAGAAATAAAGAAGAAAAAAGAAAAAAAAAGAAAAAAAGGAGTTTAATGGAATTAGAAAAGGAACAAGAAATAAAGAAAAATAAATAAAGGAGTTAAAATTGAGTATGAAATATGTTATGGTAAAAATAACAATAATACGATTTAGGCATAAATAAATGAATAGAAAAAAAGAAAAAAAGGAAAAATAAGAAGAAAACGAGAAAAAAGAAAAGGAGAAAAATAGGAAAAGAGAAAAAAAGCCTAGAAATAAAAAAGAATTGGAGAAAAAAGAGAAAATTGCCCACAAAAACTACTATGGGTAGGAAATGTAATTAGTTTGATGGGTAGAAAAATAAATGGGTAGGTAAGAGTAAATAATTTTATTTTTATGGGTAACTGTGTCATTCACCCTTGATTTATTACTTCTCATTTATTGTGTTCTGGAATTATTTTTCATTTATTAATTATTATTGATCATAAATAGGCCATTCTTAAGGCATTCAATACTGTTATATTGTTGCCGACAACCCCTAGTCAAACTTCTAAAGCTCGACCTCGAGGCCCTTTCGACCACCCTCGAGACCGGTCTCCCCGTTACCCGTTTTGCGTAATCTCGTTTTCTTTTGCTCTTATTTTCATTTCTCTCACTTCACACTCAGTATCTACTGACTAAACAACCGGTATTAAAATAGATCACGTATTTTTAGAATCACATAATCAAATATAATTGTAATTACTATTTTCACGGTAAACAACCACTTTTAAGGCTGCCATTTAGCATTGAAGTACACAAATAGCCCTCAAAGCGGATGGTCTTGGATTTTTATCCCTGCTTACCTGATGGACAAAACTTCAAGTTTAACAAGTGTTGTCATTCGCTTGCGCTAATGAACATGGGCGGAGTTAGCGAGCAAGTTACGGGTTTGGCGAAACCCAGTAGCTTTGGTTCAAACCATATATTTGTTTGATGAAATTCATTAAATATGTATAAATTATTAATTTAGAACTCACTAACTTAAAAATAATTAGAATCCCGAACCCATAAATTTTAAATCATGACTCCCCCTCTGCTAATGAACAATACTTTTAACTTTTATTCTTGAAGCCATGAGACAAGCGGGGATCAAATATTAAAGACCATCCCAAACAGTATTATATTTCTATAATTCTTTGCATTTGCAATATATCTGAAAATAGTCACAACGGCAAAGACTAGCTTCCTGAATTTCAAGACAGTGTCCTAAAGTTTTCTTTTTTTTTTTTCGTTTAGAACTTCAGGCCATTATCATAAACGTCCGAACATTGTCATTTCCAATCATCAAAAAGTACAAACAAATCATAAATTCATTATTTACTTTTGACAACATCTTTCAACCGGACAAACATCGGAAATACAATTAGATATATGGATAACTCTTCATTTTTTCATTCTACTTTCACTTTCACCAGGTTCTAACTTAAAACATTATTTGTCTCTCCCTCTGCGTCCGTTTCTTCATTAGAAATGGTTGGAAGTATACTTTTTTCTTTTTTTCGTTTTCTTGTTGTTCTTTTTATTATTTATTAATATTTTATTTTCGGATTTGTAGAGATAGTGGAATAGATTATTACTTCAAGTGTTATTGATTTTATAGATATTGGCTTTTNAGAAAAGGTATATTAAATATCCCCCCCCCCCCCATCCCCACAAACCCCATACATCTTGATGTGTCTTAGTTTTTGTCTATGATGTCATACATGTTCACAGCTGCAATGTAATTTCGAAGAAGGGAGTAAAAAACTTATCTTATCTTCACGATTATAAATTCCACATTTCAGACTTACCTATTACTGGTTGTTGTTTTTGCTCTCCATCTATTTACTCGTTCTTGCGATGTTGTTACTATTTCTATGTTTTTGTTGATGATACTGATATATTGTCTTTTTTTGTTTTCTTGAACCGAGGATCTATCGGAAACAACCTCTCTACAGTAGAAGTGCGGTTTACACACACACTACCCTCCCCAGACCTCACTTTTGGGATTTTACTGTGCCGTCGTCGTCGTCGTTGTATTTTAGACTTACCTATAGAAATTCTTTGACTGACCTGTTAGGGTTAATTAAAAAAAGAAGAAGTTAAACTAACAATGTATACAACTTAAATTGTATTGAGAAAGAAGACAAATATGCATGTTGATCGTTCAGAATTACTTAGGTTGTTAAGAAGCTTAAAAGGGTAAAACAATAATGGGTTTCGGAATCCATTTTCCGTGGCCTAGAAAAGGAAAAGAATAACGAAGAAATTCTTGACTTGAGAATACGTCCATTGCTTTGGTTTTGAGTTAAGATTCTGAAATTCCATTCCCTCAGAATCTAACTTTTATCTTAAACCCCAAGTCCTTTTCCCCATAAGGAATATCATTCCGTGGTCATTGATTTCCTTTTATTTTGAGCCAGTGTCTTCACCCTGGGGTCAACAAGCAGGCACCAACTTTACTCATCATGCACAGTGGCAGAGATACCCAAGTGTTATCCTGACACCGTTTCGTCCAAAAAATTCAAACACATAAATATTGAAAATATGCATATATATTATAGATCAACATTGGTTCGGGACAATGAGTAAATTCCTAAAACATCTACAACTCCAAATCCTAGCTCAAATATAAGCTGAGTTGATAATAAGTTGGCATCCCTCACATAAAATTCTGCGTACGCTACAAATCAGGCTAGGTGTGACAAATGGGCAGATCGGGTCGGATATGATGGATAATGAAGAAACGGATAAATTATTCGACACAACCCATATTTAATACGGGTAAAAAACGAATTAGCCGACGGATAATATAAGTAACCATGACTTCTTGCATATGATTATTTTTCGGGAAATTCTTAATCTCCCTAACTTGAGAAACCCCTAATTTGAGACTTTACAAATGTAAAAGTTAGACTCATTGGTTATCTATTTTCTAAATGGATAATATGATTCTTATCCATATTTGACATGTTTTTAAATAGTTCATTATCCAACCCATTTTTTAGTGAATAATATAGGTGGTTAACTGTTTTCTTTTAACCATTTTAACCCTTAGATCAAGCATTGACTAACTCTTCCACCATTGCCCCTAAGTTGATTCGAAATGCTCTTTCTTTTTTAATGTGAGATTCATCTTGTACTTTAAAGTAAAATTAACTCAATCTAAGAGTTTTAAAAAGGGAATGCAAGTACAAGAAAGAACAACAGCACATGTTCTCTTCTTTAAAGTGGAGAATATATATCATGAAAATAGAATAAAGAAAGCAACAAAAGAGACGAGGAAGAAGGAGATAGATTGGAATAGCAAAGGCAAAGGGTTCTTCTGCATGTCTTACAAAACAGAGGAACAGCAGTCAGTCATTGCTTTATGGCAACATCAAGGAAAAGCAAATTAAGTACTTTTAATGTACCATTACTAGAAAAGATTATTTGGGTTATTCAGAGAGGCATAAAATGAATGCTATTGCATGTTTATACTTCTTCTGTTCCAATTTTATACTTTTTTAATAAATAAATAAATTTAGAATGTTTGACCTCCTTCCATTTCTATAAAACTCACAGCTTTCAAAAATTCATATATATAAAGTTAATGTTCTTTTCTTTTTTTGCATTTAAAAAAAAATCAAACTAGCTTATCAACTTATAACTTTTAGTATTGATTCCATCATCACTAACATCATGGATATAAGTTAAACTAATATCTTAAGTTTTGTGCTCAGCCAAATACCTTTCTGTAAAATAAATATTCATAGTTTAATATAGCAACATAAAGCAACTACTAGATCTTGCACATCATCAACTAGAAAATCTGCTTCACCATAACAGAAGGGAAACTGAGAATGACATAAAAAAGACAAACAATTGTTAAAGACAGTTTGGTCAGATGAACAACAATATAACAAGACAGTTAGGTCAGAAAAATACTATAACAAGAGAATTTCCGGTAGGAGCACTTCTCCCTTAAATGGGTCTCTGCTACGCACATTTGGATTAGATGAGCTAATGGGTTCCGGATATAGTATGGTTGAACCTAACCCAGAAAAAAAATAAATTAACTCCATAAATCTAGTACAAATAAAATAGTCCAATGCAACTCATACAGCTAACAATGCACATTCTCATTTCATTCCTATCCACATGCCAGCAAAACAGTATAGGGGAACTCTGCTTTATACCTATACCACTTTACCTAAAGGTTGTAATATATTCCTCCAAAGCGCATACAATACCCTGAGATATTAGAATCAGTTGATCTTTTTCTTGAAAGTTGAACTGAAAACTGATGTGCATACCTTGTTCAGAGATGAGGAATTTTCACTTATGTGATATCAAGATAGAAAATAATTAAACTTAGATAACAAACAGTCTTTTTCTTTTTTTTGGTCTTGAACAAACAGTCTTACAAACCCCTGAAATTTATCCAAAAGATATCTTTTTGACACCAAGAGTCATTTCCAACTATGAATCGTGATTTGTTGAACTTGCTGGCCAATACAAAAATACAGCTGATTAGATGTATCATTGCAATGTCAACAAGGAAAAGGTGCAAAAGAGACTAAGCATTTCATAAACAACTAAGTTTAAATTCCCTAGTTTTCCCTCCACAAAAAGGCAAAAAAAAATAAAAAAAAAGAACCAAATGAGCACAAATCTATGAAACAACAACCACAAAAAGGAAATCTATGGTGTTTTAGTTTTTAGAAGTGAACTAGAAATTGAATTAGCAAGGCGATAAATTGAGATCTCAAGTTTGTGTCTGACAATAAACTATGAAAGGAAAACTGACAGGTATCTATACATGTTTATTAAAAAATAAACGGGCACAAAAGAATGTAAAGTAACTATTTATATTCTCTAGAGCAAATTAAGGCTAAAGTCAAGGGAGAGGAAGTAGTCATCTTTCGAGCAAATGAGTTGACATGTTTTCCATCAGGCGACTACGGAAGCAAGTAATATCACTTTATTTCTCCTTTCAAAGGGGTCCCAATGCCTTGGAGATGGCTGTCTTACACCAATTAAAGAATAGGAAATATATAACGTACTGGAGGTCTCCCTCTATTTTAGTTCTATATATCCAGGCCGAATAAGTACCAAACTTATTGAAGGAGACAAAAAGGTATTTGATCCTTATTCCAATATTCCTGGCCTTCAAACAAAGCCAAGGAGAAGCATCTCTCCACAATTTATTTACCTTTTTATCGTATTCCTTTTTAGTTACTCAAACATGATATGTTAAAATAGCATAGACTGAAAATAATGCTCAAGATATTCCGAAAGTTCATATCACTAAATACAGGAGCAAGATATTGCATGAAAGTCTCATCTAAAATCATTATTCTTTTTACCCAAGGCAGAGTATAGTCGATATAATAGAAAAAACATATAGGAAATGCTGCCTCAACTAATTCTTTACATGGCCATAGTAAACAAACAGAGGTTTATAGAAAGAAATGTATTAGTATTTTTATTTTGACATGAAATAATTGAAGCATCTCTCAACCATTTCCCCATCTCTTTGCTTTGTTTTTTTATCCAATACAAAGTACTTGAAGCTCTGGTCAACAGAATCTTCCATTTGAAAGGGAAAATGGTTTTGAAGTTTTCAAGAGATCATACATCATTAGATAGTGGATACTTTCAGTCAATATCAGAAAAAAATTTCCAAATTTGATTCTGGGAATATGGTTCCCAAACTTTGCCAGATAAAGAATATGAGAACATAAAAGTCTCTGGTGGATAAATTCTTGTACCCATTGTAAGGTGTGAAGTGTTTCAAGCAAGTTATAGTGCAGAGGAATATCATGCTAGGGCCCACAAATATGTAAAACTGGAAGGATGAGATCTCTTTTTGAGTCGGCTGTGAAGATTCGATTGGTTCTAGCGTTCAACTGGCCCTATCCAAGATTCTATGCTTCACCCAGACTCCCTCCCTCTCTCTTTCTCACCCCATTCGCTTATAAGAGCTCTTTGGAAACATCTTTGGTCTGTAAGTTGTACAACTAAGGAGATAGATAAGAGCAGTAGTGCAGTTTGAACTGAGTATCAGAAGCAGAATTGTTCTCTGAAGAATAATACAGAAGAATCATGATTTGCATCTAAAGGGTAAGATTAGACTGAAACCAAGTACAGCAGATCACTTTCAGGTACGTTATAAATAGTTGAATTACTTATATCGTGCCTATTAACTCGGACCACGTAACTTAATTGCTAATCATCATACAGAAGGCCAGAAGATGTACCATCATCACCACCAAGATAAGAGCATGCACCCTTCAACAAGAATGTCCATCTCTGAAAGGCATCTGTTCCTGCAAGGTGGAAATGGCAACGGGGATTCAGGGCTTGTCCTGTCAACTGATGCCAAGCCAAGATTGAAATGGACACCAGACCTCCATGAGAGGTTTATAGAAGCCGTTAATCAACTTGGTGGAGCAGACAGTAAGTGCACACAAATATACCAATTTCAAGACGCACCAGGAAGATGTTATTTCGTGAAGATAATTAACTGCAATATTCTTCTATTGCAGAAGCCACGCCAAAATCAGTTCTAAAGCTTATGGGGATCCAAGGATTAACCTTGTACCACTTAAAGAGCCATCTTCAGGTTCGTTCTTATTTGCTTTATGGCATTACAAAATCCATGCATGAATAAGACATCCTATGAGGGGCATATTCAGCGTTGAAGTTTAGCTACCAAGGCAATAGTTCAAAACAAAACAACTGGTGGTAAGAGGGGAAAAGCATCTTTTGCATCAACTGCAAAGAATTTTCAAATTGTTTCATTTAAAATATTAAAGTGCAGCTGCCATATATGTACTTTATAGTGTTAACAAAAACTGATCAAAACTTTGTACCTGGGCTGGCAAAAATACAGAAAAATATAGCCTTTGTTTTTCTTTACATCCATAAGACTGAAGAATATTTCTGACAATTTTTTGATACTTTTAGATTGGCCAGAAACTAACGCTTTACAAAAATGCTGGCAGAAATACAGACTAAGTAAGAATCTCCATGGACAAGCAAATGCTAGCGGGTCTAATAAAGCTGGTAAGAAATCAAATACATACCCAAGAAAATAGTTCAAAAACTTCGTTTACAGAGAGAGAACATCCGAAAACTTACTGAGTTTGTGGAATGGTTGCAGCAGCAGGAGAAGATAGGATATCTGAGAATAGTGCAACTTGCATGAGTAATCCAAGCATCGGACCCCAACCAAACAAGTAAGAACAAACAACGTTTGATCCTTCATTTAAACCATTCATCCTTCTATTTCATGTCTCAGCAAAATCTTCAGTTTTGATTATTCTGACAAAAAGTTATCCATTCAGAAACATTCAAATAAGTGAAGCAATACAAATCCAAATAGAAGTGCAGAGAAGGCTTCATGAGCAGCTTGAGGTATGAAGTTACAGCAGAATTTCACTTACGTATGAGAAGTGAGAGCAAAGCCTATGCCAAAAATACTTGTAGTAAAATTTGAAACTTCCTGGTTGATGATCTGAAAGCCGGAAGCATGAGAGCATTGAAACTTGATAGAAGCCACTTTCACCTTCAAGATAAGCAACTTGATATCTTCAATAATCTAGTGAACAGGCCTAGTCCATGTGTTCTGTTTCAAGCATTAAGAATCTAATCTAGACTTGCATAGGGTGTTTTTCTTGTCAAACTATAAAATCCGAAGAAAATTTTTCCTTGACGGCTTCTAAATGAGCCCTAATTGAACTGATATAGGTACAACGACATTTACAGTTGCGGATAGAAGCTCAAGGAAAATATTTGCATGCCGTGCTCGAGAAAGCACAGGAAACCCTTGGAAGACAAGACATGGGAACGGTAGGATTAGAGGCAGCCAAGGTCCAACTATCAGAATTGGTATCCACAGTATCTAATCAATGCCTGAACCCTACATTTTCTGATATAAAAGAACTATCAGGATTTAGCAGCCAACAAACACAAGCTACCCAACTAGCAGATCGTTCAATCGATAGCTGCTTGACCTCTTGTGAAGGTTCTTTGAGGGACAACACTATGCATAATAACCAAATTGGATTGAGGCCTTTCGAATTTACACCATCTATCGAATTTAAGGATATTGAGAATGACACCAGGATACAACAGACAGGACTAAGATGGTGTGACAACCTCAAGGAGAACAGAAAATTATTCTCTGCAATGGATGAGGGTAAAGAAAAAGCATTCACCACAGAGATGAACTGCAAGAACTTATCAATGAGTATCGGACTTCAAGATGGAAACTTGAACGGAAGCAGTAACCATTCAGATGGGAAATTCAATGAAACAGACACAGCTGTCAGACATTTTCACCAGGCGGCCATCAGAGGCGATTCAATGCAAGAGAGGCAGAAGTCTTCAAAAGAGTATAAGTTGTCTTACTTTGCACCTAAACTGGACCTAAACATGCATGATGAAACAGATGCAGCTTCAAGTCGTAAGCACTTTGACTTAAATGGTTTCAGTTGGGGTTGAGGAACCTTATTAACAAAGGGCAAACCATGAGCAGACGCCAGGTAATTTGCTTCTGATATTTTGATTGAGATAGAGGTCGGCACTTTGGAAACATAGCCCGATGGTCTCCTTGAAAAGAAAAAATGATGTATAATAATTAAAATTCCAGATCAAATAGAAATATAGAATATTGTACCTCCATTACATCTTCTCAGATCTTATTTCTGATCTCATATTTAACTTTCATGCAAAATTTGATGTAGAAGAGGGTATTAATAATCTTTAGCATTTTTGAATGATCCTTCAATCGAAAACTCTTGCTGTTAAAGTCCTTAGGGGTTCATAAGTAGACCTCTTCATAAGCAGAGGGTATCATGGATTTTGCAACTCCATATGTTGCAGATACATCCTCAAACGCCAACTGCCATATGCTGCTAGATTATAATCACATCCAAAGTCACTTCAACAGAATATAGAGTCCCGGAAATCAAACGAACGTCGAGATAGAAAATTGATTACCTAATATCCAACTTTTTATGAGGTGAACTTCTCTTTCAATCTCAACCTAATTCTTTTAGCATCCAAACTATAAGAAAAATATTTATCTGGAAGCTTGGTTCTAAAATTGGCCCGTTCTTTTCATTTAATAGACAATTGAAGATGGGAAAATTCAAAATGTTACGCCTGTGTTGAAAATTTTCTGGCATTTTATCAAACACCCAAAAAGCACACGCGGTATGAAGCTTCAAACTTTCACCCACGCTCGTTTATTACAGGAACAAAACAAAACATGCAATTTTCTTCGTTGTAGAACAAAATATAACCATTCTAAGGTAAGAAAATGTACAAATTCAAGTATAAGGTCCTTTTCATCCTAAAAATTACACATAGGCATAATGCCGCCAGCTAATTTTTGGGAAACAGACAATAAAAGAGAGACGAGTAAAACTTCAATCGGCAAAAGAAATTTGGGACCGAAGCATGACCGCCGACGGGGAAAAAAATTTGGACCATTTCTCGATTTGTGCGTGTCATCCTTGCGCAGGGGCCATGCTAATCTTCTCTGTATCGTTCCAATTTTATCGGATGTCCCCGAAGGGACGATTGTTACTCTTACGTTAGAGTTTTTAACGAGCAGAAGAGACCGTTCTGTTTCCGATGAGGGAGAGGCGTAAAGAGCATATTCACTAAGTAAATACCGTTTTGGATCCCAAAGTACAAAAATTAAACACTTTCATCCTAATTTAAGAGCGTTTATTTCAACATCACCCCCTTAAGTATTCATTCACGTAATGAGGTCCTATCTGCACTTCTGAAGAAGCCAAAATTACTCTCTTTAACCCATAGATTTTAGAAATGTCTTCTTTTGCTATGTCAATAGGTGCTTGAATATACAATATTTGGAGAAATTTAAATATTGCTATCAGCAAAAAGATAATTGTCATACTTTTATCGTATTATAGAAAATTAAATAAAGTAAAATACAAAAAGATATTAGCAAGATCAATGATTTAATTGTCCCTATATTATAATAAAAATCAGTCATTTTGTGAGATATGATATTCGAATGAACAGACAATAAAAGAGTCTAAAGGTAAATTCATTCAATATACTTTATATAAGTGGGGGCAACTAACAAGGAATCGAATTCTCTTGAATATAAAAATATCTTATCTCATCTCATTGTTATAATACGGAGTAATGTAAAAATTACTTTAATACTCCTAAAGTCTCCATACTGATCTTTGCAGATCTATCAGGGGTGCAATTGATAGTGTGGATACGAGTTCATTGGAATCTATATATAACTTTTAGCGTAAACCAGACATTATTATTATTATATATTTTAAATAATTATTTTAGAGGAATTAAACTTATAAAATTAAAGTACTCCGTCGTTAAAAGAGAAAATTCTAAAACAAAGAATATCAACTAAAATGATCTCATAATTATAAACGTATTAAAAAGTTATAAAAATGATATTTAAAGAATAAATGTACTTATAATGAGTCTTGTTTGTCCTTGTAATTGTTTGATCATCATATATCATATCATATATCAATTATCATATACTATATTATAAGAGTGAAGACTTTTAATCAAAGTTATTTTACAAAAGTATCCTTCAAAAACTGAATGACAATATTACCCTCTTAATTTAACCTTTGAAATATCTCCCATTAAATGCTTTACGCCTTTTTCTCCCTCATGTTCTTATCAACGAAATGTGTGAAAAAATTGCTCATAAATTAGGACTTTAATTACTTTACCTTCTACTTAAGGGGCCGTTTGGTTTGAATACGGCTTGTGCCGGGATACGTTATACTGGTGTAAGTTATGCTGAGATAAGTTATGCTGGGATTATTTTTTATCCATTGTTTGGTATGTTGTATTAAATATGACAATTGCATAATTTGTAAGAAGAATGTATAAGTTATACTGGTGTAAGTTATGCTGAGATAAGTTATGCTGGGATTATTTTTTATCCATTGTTTGGTATGTTGTATTAAATATGACAATTGCATAATTTGTAAGAAGAATGTATAAGTTATACTGGTGCTAATTACCCCATCCTCTATAAGGTATAAGTTATCCCGATGTTAATTTTAATCCTGGGATAACTTATACCTGATTTGCTAACCAAACGAAGTGTTAAGGTGGTATTAAATTTTTATACCAACATTATACCTTCTTATACCTCATACCAAACGACCCCTAAATGTATGATACTTCATTTTGTGTGTTGGAAATTAAATTTTCTTTTTTAATTAGGTTCCTATTAAATGGTGTATCATGGCTGCCCTGAATGTAGGAATTGAATATCCAAAACCACCAAAGTATTTTTACCTTATAGATTAACTCAAGCTACATTGTGGTGTTAGAAAACTTTTGGGTTTCTCTGCCATCATCCTTTCTCCATTTGCACCAATTAATGGACATCCGTTATCACAATAAATTGCTAATTAATTATTGTATATGTTGAAGAGTATTGATAATAGGCTAAAAGTGTATGGTTTGGCTTATGTTATACTCTAACTTAATGATGCTTTACCGTCTTAAGTATGTGAAATAAGGATAAAATATGCTCTAATGGTGACTTGTGTGTTTCACAGGAGTGCAATACCATAAGGAAAGCTTACGACGGTGATCCGAGCAAGAATTGAAGTAGAATAGACCATGGGGTACCTTTTGGATGAATTGAAGACTGAAGACTCAGGGATGAATGCGGAGACAGTGGAAATCCTACTAGCGCAGGCATTAGCGCGCCTGCGCTAGTTCAGCTCTCATGAGGCAATGAGGAACCCTTTTAGCGCGGGAACTAGCGCGCCCGCGCTAGTCCAGCGATCTAGAGGCAGACAGAAACCCCACTAGCTCGGGCATAGCACGGCCTTAGCGCGCCCGCGCTAGTCCAGACACGTGAGGCATTATTTCAGGGTTAAATTTGGAAGTCCCAGGCCATTCTACATCAACTATATAAGGTCCACTTCGCCCAAGAGAAGGTTTTAATCAGGCTTTAGAGTTTAGAATACCAAAAAAGACAAAGGCAAGAGGCAATGAGGCAATTGGGGCATCAATCCTTATTTTCTTCTTTTGTTATCTTGCCATTGACTATGGATTCCTTTGTAGTTTTTATTGCTATTATGTGTAGCTAAATACTTTAATTTAAGGTTTTGATGAAACCTGTTGGGGATGAACTCATTGGCATGTTAATATAATTTTGAGTTGGTTATTTATCTCTATTTGTTCAACTACGTTCTGATTGTAGTTAGTTGAAGGGCCCTCAACTAGAGGTTCCTATTTATTATGTATTTGCTTGAGAGGGAGTGCATATTTAGGTAGTTGTTGAACAACATCACTCCCGGAGTATAGACGAGAGTCATAACCGAGGGTTTAGAGGTTGGGTTAGAGATACTATACCCCGGGTGCAATCTAAAGTGAGCTGTAACGTAAATATAGCTAGCGTAGCTCGAGAGAGTGCGACTAGTAAATTATCATAAATGCTCGAGAGAGATTTACGATAGCTGGAGAGTTCATGATTGATAGAGACAACCAAGTCAAAGCTATAGGAACATACAACTAGGGAAAGTACCAACGGGGGAAACCATTGCCTTAGACCTTTATTCCAATTGTTTACAACTGTTGTTATTTAATCTTAGTTTAGAAATTTCATTGATCTTAGTGGTAATTACAACATCGATTATTATTCATAAAGTTTGAGGAAGTTGATTAAGTGAGAGTTTAGTATTTTAACGGCTTTCTTGATACGTTAATTCCCTGTGAGATCGACTCTAGGCGTAATACCCTGGATTATATTTGCAACGCACACTTAGTCTTTTATTAGACACAGTTGAGCGTGATCAAATTTTGGCGCTGTTGCCGGGGACTTGACGATATTATCGAGATAGTGAAGAAAAATAAAAAAACTCTCAATTTAAGTCAAGTTTCTTTGATTTCACTCATTTATTGAAATTCTAACGTTTGTTGAACCGGTGGTACAAGTGCATGCCTAGGAACTCTTCGAGAACTGGTGACGTTTTTGAAGCTTTACCAGACCCCGTAAAGGTTTTCAGGGCATTGAATAGAGCCAATCGGAGAAACAGACAATAGACAAACATTGAACCAATTGAACCGAATATGGCAGAACTGAACAACAGAGCTAACATTATTGATGAGGTTGAGGGTGATGGGCTGATCAACCCTGCAACAAGAAATGTTGCGCCTCAGGCGCCCATTGCACCTGAGGCGCCATTATACGACTGGGAGCAACCCACAACTGACAACTTGGCTACCGCGATTGTGGTCCCTCAGATTGAAGCGGAATCTTTTCAGATCACAAAGAATATGCTGCATTTGTTGTAGAATAAAGGACTATTTTCGGGGTCATATGCCGAGGACCATAAGCAGCATTTGAAGAACTTCATGTCCATATGCAAAACCCAGCGACATCCGAATGTTACCCCAGATGCTCTAAGACTGTTATCGTTTCCGTTCTCGGTAACAGGTGTTGCTCAGACTTGGCTAAATTCCCTCCCCATCAATTCTATTACTACATAGGAGGAATTGGTCAAGCAATTTCTGGGAAAATTTCATCCGCCCAGCAAGACAGCACAACATATAGACGAGATAATAAGTTTCAGACAGAAGCCCATGGAAACACTGAAAGAGACATGGGATAGATTTAAAGGGATGCTGGATATTTGTCCACACCATGGTATTCCTGAGCAAATTTTGGGGCAGAGATTCTACGTGGGTTCAGCAGATAGTGTGAAATCCAACGTTGATGCCTCAGCAGGTGGAGCTTACCTCAGCAAAACGTGGAGAGAGTGCCAAAGCTTATTTGACACAATGGCACAAAATTCAGGATGGACCACCAGGGGTGCACCTATCACCCCAATTGTTCACTCGGTACCATTAGACCCATCTCATACTATGGCTGAGACATGGCTACATTGATGACTCAGATGAGTATTCTCTCAAAGAAGGTGGAGGAATCAGGCGTGAAGCAGCATGTTCACATTGTGGATACTACCAATGGGGGATTGTGCACATCTTGTGTAAGTCAACCTATGGGTAATCACTGGAATGCAGACTGCAATCAAGCTCCCTACCCTAAATACATGAACTGTGTGTCAAATTATGGATGTCAGAGACAGGGAGGTCAGAACTGGGGTCAGCAGGTTCAACCTTATAGACCACCTCATCTGTAGCACAAAAACGGGAACATGGCACCTTACCAACGATCTCAGGGATACAACAACCATGCTCAACAACAAGCTTATAATCCCCCTCATTAACAACACGGGGGGAGACAAGAAGATGGGTTCTCCAGGTTAGAAGCTATGATGCAACAGGTTATTGGGTCAACTGCCAAGATCAGTGAAAAAGTAGATGCCCATGACTCAGCCATTAAAAATTTTGAGGTACAACTGGGGAAGATTTCAAATGCAGTGAACAATCGTCCTCATGGAACTTTACCTGCTGATACTAAGGTGAATCCAAGGGACCAGGGCCCAAAGCAGCTAATGGCAGTGAGTCTCCGCAATAGAAGAGACCTGGAACAGGAGATGGTGCGTGAAAGCAGACAGATAGATACACTAGTGCAAGTGCCTATTGAAATTGATGACTCGACTCCTTTGACCAAGGTCACAGTGCAGCCAGCTGAAGGAGAATCCAATAAGCAAAGTGAAGCTGAGAAAGAATTAGAGGAAATCACAGAGCCAGCAGTAGAGGTGGTGGTTGAAAATGAAAAAGAACAGATAACAGGAAAGAAGAGACCGCCAACTCCATTCCCTCAAAGGCTGGCGAAATACTAGAAGGATGAGCAGTACAAGAAGTTTAAGGACATGTTAAAGCAAATACAAGTAAATATCTCATTGATTGATGCGTTGAAGGAAATGCCTGGCTATACTAAAATGATGAAGGACTTTATGTCCAGAACATTTGACTTCCAAGATCTGGCTACTGTCACCCTTACCCAGACTTGTAGTGCGGTGATGACCGTCCTATTGCTGAAAAGTTGTCTGATCCAAGGAGTTTTACAAATCCTTGTACCATTGGCAACTTTGCTTTCGCTAAAGCTCTATGTGACTTGGGGGCCAGCATTAGTGTGATGCTGATGGCCATCTATAAAAGACCGGGGATTGGTAGAGCCAGGCCTACCTCCATGCTGTTGCAATTTGCTGATAGGACGGTGAAGGGACCCCCGCGGTATTCTGGACGATGTGTTAGTGCAAGTGGGGAAATTTGTGCTCCCTGCTGACTTTGTGATCCTAGACTGTCGGGTAGATGAGGAAATTCCCATAATCTTGGGAAGGCCATTATTGGCCACAGGCAAAGCCCTCATCGATTGTGAGACTGGTGAGCTTAAGATGAGGCTCAATGATGAAAAAATCACGTTCAACATGTAGAAGTCTATGAGGCGACCAAGTGAGTTCTCCAACTGCTCTCTTATTGATGTCGTGAACGTGATACTGGAATAAAATGATGCGTCCTTGACTGTTGGGGACCCTTTGACTGCATGTTTGATGAACTTAGATGATGTGAACGATGAGGAACTAGCAGAATGGGTATTAGCACTGGAAGGAAAAGAGGCATGGTCGAGGGCTCTCGAAATTGAACCATTACACTTGGAAAAGAGAGAGAGTCCGCCAGCCAAGCCCTCAGTTGAAGAACCACCCAAGTTAGAGTTGAACCCTTTACCATCTCATCTCAGGTATGCATTTCTTGGACCTAACTCTACATTATCTGTTATTATCTCATCTGGTTTGTTAGATGTGCAGGAACAACAGTTGTTACAGGTACTTTCAGAATGCAAGACTACCATTGGTTGGACCATGGAAGATATCAAAGGGATCAGCCCAGCCTATTGCATGCACAAGATTCTCCTGGAAGAGGGACACATACCTTCTAGGGAACACCAAAGGCGCTTGAACCCAAATATGAAGGAAGTGGTNATTCTGCATTACGAATTTGTTGGTCATAATTAGTTAAATGATACAAATGACGAGTATTTAACGTAATGTAGTTTTTAATAACTAATTACTATAAAAATTAATCATTTTATTCGATAAATCATAGATATAATTGTTTGTTGTATTCTTAATTAATATGTAAATATATATGAAAATAAGGTTTGAAATTAATTGCTACATTTTTATTAGTTTAGAGTTTAATTTAATTAGAAAAAATTAAGTGAATCAACTAAAGAAAAATCGGACCTGGGCCAAGAAACACCCAGGCCCAAAACCAATCCCTTAAAGATAAACAACCCAGCCCAAACCCTTAACCCGGCCTGCTCCCATTAAAAGCCAAAACGACAC
>ML303513.1:0-23823 GCA_005239505.1 Nicotiana paniculata | reverse complement strand
AATGTGATGTTTTTGGGTCTATTTATATGTTTAGGATGAACCCTAAACGTGTAAAAGACTTCTATTCCAACTTGGAAACACTTAAACCCGTCAAAACACGGCTGGCCGACTGGGGACCCTGGCGTTTCAGCCCAAACGCCTGGCTAATGCCAGGCTAGGGCTGGCGTTTCAGCCCAAACGCCTGGCTAACGCCAGGGTGGGGCTGGCATTTCAGCCCAAACGCCTGGCTAACACCAGGCTGGGTCAGGCTGTTTGGCTCTGTCGCCCGGCTATCGCCCGGGTGTCTCCTTTCGCGTATTTTTCGACGTATTTGCATCCGTTTAGCTCCGTTTCCATTTCCAATTCACGTACACATAAAATAAACCCCATTAGGCACATACGACGTGTATTTTTATCATTAAAGCACATAAAATGCAAGGTATATAATGCTTAAAATCATGAATTCTAGCCACGCATCACACCTCAAATGGCCTAATGAACCTGGGACTCAGCTTTCCCCTCTTCCAGAACCTCATAAAACCCTTCATGGGTGACACCTTCAGCAACACCTTCTCCCCAACCATGAAAGACACATCTCGGACCTTCCGGTCCGCATAACTCTTCTGCCTAGACTGCGCCATGCGAAGCCGCTCCTGAATCTACTTCGCCTTACCCAACGCATATTGAACCAGGTCTGTGCCCAATAGCCTAGCCTCGCCTGGCTCAAACCAACCAACCAGGTATCTGCACCTCCTACCATATAAAGACTCATACGGAGCCATCTGGATACTTGACTGATAACTATTATTATATGCAAACTCCATGAGTGGCACAAACGGGTCCCATAAACCTCCAAAATCAATGACACAAGCACGCAACATATCCTCCAAAATCTGAATAGTACGCTCCGCCTGCCCGTCGGTCTGAGGATGAAGTGATGTGCTCAACTCGACCTTACTACCCAACTCCCTCTGTACGGCTCTCCAAAATTGATATGTGAACTGAGTACCTCTGTGAGAAATGATAGAAACTGGAAACCCATGCAATTGGAAAATCTCCCTGATATAAATCTCAGCTAACCGCTCCGAAGAATAAGTAGTACCAATAGGAATGAAGTGCGCGGACTTGGTCAGCCGATCCACAATAACCCATATAGCATCAAACCTCCTCGAAGTCCGTGGGAGCCCAAATACGAAGTCCATGGTGATCCGCTCCCACTTCCACTCCGGAATATCTAATCTCTGAAGCAATCCACCTGGTCTCTAGTGCTCATGCTTGACCTGCTGACAGTTGAGACACCGATCCACGAACCCAACAATATCCCTCTTCATTCGCCTCCGCCAATAATGCTGTCTCAGATCCTGATACATCTTCGCGGCACCCGGATGGATGGAATACCGCAAACTATGGACCCCAGCCATAATCAAATCAAAAAGTCCATCTACATTGGGCACAAACATCCGGCCCTGCATCCTCATGATCCCATCATCACCAATAGCCACATCCCTGACATCACCGCGACGGACCCTTTCCTGAAGAACGAGCAAGTGTGGATCATCATACTGGCGTTCTCTAATCTGATCATAAAGAGAAGACCTGGAGGCTACACAAGCCAATACCCGCGGAGGAGCTGGTAGATCCAATCTCACCAAGTGACCCGCTAAAGCTTGAACATCAAGTGCTAATGACCGCTCTGCTACTGGAAGGTAGGATTGACTCCCCAAAATCTCCGCTCTGCAACTTAGGGCATCTACCACTACATTGGCCTTCCCTGGATGATATAAAATAGTGAGGTCATACTCCTTGAGAAGCTCCAACCACCTCCTCTGACGCAAATTCAGATCCTTCTGCTTAAGCAGATGTTGCAAACTACGGTGATTAGTGAAAATCTCATAATGCACTCCATACAAATAATGACACCAAATATTCAAGGCGTGAACAATAGATGCTAGCTCAAGATCGTGCACTAGATAATTCTTCTCGTGCACCTTAAACCGTCTGGATGCGTAGGCAATCACCCTACCATCCTGTATCAAAACCGCTCCAAGGCCAACTCTCGAGGCATCACAGAAAACTGTATAAGAACCTGAACCCGTAGGCAAAATCAATACCGGAGCTGTAATGAAAGCTGACTTGAGCTTCTGAATGATCTCCTCACACTCCTCAGTCGACTTGAAATGAGCACCCTTCTGGGCCAGTCTGGTCATAGGTGTTGCAATAGATGAAAATTCCTCTACGAAACGGTGGTACTACCCTGCCAACCCAAGGAAACTGCGAATCTCGGTAGCTGATGACGGTCTAGGCCAGCTCTTCGCTGCCTCTATCTTATTTGGGTCAACCTAAATAACCTCACTGGACACCACGTGCCCCAAGAACACTACTGAACAAGCCAGAACTCACACTTCGAAAATTTCGCATTCTATCTCTTCTCCCTCAAGGTCTGAAGCACAACTCTCAAATGTTGTTCATGATCCTTGCGAGATCAAGAATACACCAAGATATCGTCAATAAAAATGATGATGAAAGAGTCCAGATAAGGCCGAAATACACTCTGCATCAAATGCATAAAGGCTGTTGGGGAATTGGTCAGCCCAAAGGACATAACCAGAAACTCATAATGACCATATCTAGTCCTGAAAGCAGTCTTCAGAATGTCTGGCCCCCGAATCTTGAACTGATGTTAACCTGAACGCAAGTGATCAAACAATTCATCTATATGAGGCAAAGGATACCGGTTCTTCACCGTAACTCTGTTCAGCTGCCGATAATAAATACACGTATGCATAGAACCATCCTTCTTCTTTACAAACAGCACCGGTGCACCCCAAACTGTCACACTAGGCTGAATGAACCCCTTATCTAGGAGTTCCTGAAGCTGCTCCTTTAATTCCTTTAGCTCCGGTGGTGCCATACGATAAGGTGGAATAGAAATAGGATGGGTGCCTGGCACAAGGTCAATACCAAAATCAATGTCCCTGTCAGGCGGCATGCCCGACAGGTCTGCAGAAAACTAGTCCGGGAAGTCACGGACCATAGGAACCGAATCAATAGCGGGTGTCTCGCCACTGACATCCCTCACAAAAGTGATATAAGATAGACACCCCTTCTCAACCATACACCGAGCCTTCAGGTAAGAAATCACCCTGCTAGGCATATACTCAGAAGAACCTCTCCACTCAACCCTCGGACATCCTAGCATATCTAAGGTAACGTTCTTAGCGTGACAATCAAGAATAGCATGACACGGAGATAACCAATCCATGCCCAATATCACATGAAAATCGACCATGATGAGTAATAGTAGGTCCACTCGGGTCTCCAGACCCCCAATAGATATCATAGATGACCGATACACACGGTCCAAAACAACAGTATCGCCCACCGGAGTCGACACAGGAACAGAGGTAACCAAAGACTCATGGGGCATATCTAGAAAATGGGAAAAATATGAAGAAACATAGGAATATGTAGAACCAAGGTCAAATAAATCCAAAGCATCTCGGTAACAGACTGAGACAATACCTGCGATCACTGCATCGGAGGCCATAGCATCTGGCCTACCTGTAAATGTGTACATACGGGCTTGACCTCCAACTGCTCGACCTCCCCCTCTAGGGGAGCCTCTAGCTGACTGACTACCACCTCTGGCTGCCTAGGCGGGTGGTGAAGTAACTGGGGCTGAAGTCGAGGGTTGGCCCCTCTACTAAGAAGAACCACCGGGACGACGGGGACACTGCCTTCACATGTGCCCAAACTCTCCACACTTAAAACAACTCCCTGGAGCTGGAGGCGAGGACTGATAGAAACCCTTGGCACCAGAATAGCCACTAGAAGCCTCATGCATAGAAGATCTCTGAACTGGTAATACTTGAGCTGCACTCTGAGCTAGGAGGGCACCGAATGAAGAACGACCTGGCTGAGGACCACGGGGACCATGCCCCGAAGATGCACCACTATAGGCTGGGCGGACTGACTGAGGAGGCCTGAATGAACGGCCTCTACCATGCTGAAAATTCCCCATGGAAGGATCACCACTAGAACTGCCCGATCCACGAGGCCTCTTGGCCTCCCTCTCCTCCCTCTCCTGGAGGCGAACCGACTCAATATCTCGAGGAATATCAACAACCTGCTTGAATATAGCATCTGATACTCTCTCCCAAGTCATAAATAGGCAGAGCTGATAAGTGAGGCCATCCACGAACCTCCTAACCCTCTCCCTATCAGTAGGGACCAACTCGGTAGCATGACGAGCCAACTCCAAAAACCGCATCTCATACTGCATCACTGATAGCTCTCCATGGCGCAGCTGCTCAAGATGCCTGCGCTACTTCTCCCTGTGAGCCTGGGGTACATACTTCTCCAAGAAGATAGTGGAGAACTGCTGACAGGTAAGGGGTGCTGAACCAACAGGTCTACGCCTGTCAAAAGACTCCCACCAAGTGAATGCACCACCAGAAAACTGAAAAGTAGCAAATGAGACTCCGTTGGTCTCCAAAATCCAAGCAGTACGCAGCATCCTCTGACACTTATCCAGAAAACCCTGGGCATCCTCACCCTCAGAACCACTGAATGTCGGAGGCTGTAGTCTACTAAACCTCTCCAGTCTATGTTGCTCGTCCTCTGGCATAACCAGAACCACGAAGTCCAAAATTGGAGCAACCGGCTGGGCTGGAACCTCCCCTGGTGTTTACTAGCCCTGAGTAGCCTGCTTAGTTGTCCGGGCAACTGGAATCTGACTGCCTCCCCCGGCCATAGAAGTAGCGGCAATTGCCTGAGAATGGGTGGTACACAATGTCAAGATCTGAGCCAAGGTCTCCTGAACACCTGGAATAACAATAGGCACTCTCGGTGCTTGAGCCTGTCCCGCTGGAGCATCTGTGGCGGGAATCCGATCCTGATCAGTAGGGGGATCAACTGGGACTACCCTGGCTGCTGCACGGGCTGTCCCCTACCTCTACCACGGCCTTGACCGCGGCCTCGACCCCTCACTGGTCTAGCTGGTGGCTGATCCTCCTAATCGGTAGCGCGAGTCCTCACCATCTGTGAGAGAAGGAAATAACAAAAGTTTTGATTTCTAGCATTAACAAAATGGCACGACAGAATTCAAGTAAAATAAGATTGTTCCTAAGGGTTCCGCAGCCTCTCGAAGATAAGTACAGACGTCTCCGTACCGATTCGCAAGACTCTATTAAACATGATCATGACCGTTGAGTCCTATTCAACCTAGGCTCTGATACCAACTTTTCACGACCCCAAATCCTAAATCGGTCGTGATGGCGCCTATCGTGGAACTAGGCCAGCCAATAATCACATAATTACAGTTCATTCCAAAATAACAACCATTTTCAAACATTTCATAAAAGCATAGAATTACTGTATCCATTAGGCAAATAAACATTTAAACAGTCTAACCATCCCCAAAATTCGGAGTCAACACGTTATGAGCATCTAAGAAATATACCAACAAGTCTACTATTATAATACAAAACTTTCAAACGAATAACTAGATACAACATAAGAAGGGAAATCAGAGATGTTGCGGACGCTGACCAGCTATCTCTATATACCGAACTCCGGCTCCGCACGGAATAGATGGCTAACGCTCGGTATCAGCACCTGTATCTGCACACAGGGGTGCAGCGAGTAATGTGAGTACGCCAACTCAGTAGTAATGAAAATAAATCAATTCTAAGCGGCAAGAAACACATAAAAAAATCAATATCATCAGTTCGCATTCTGCACAACCCTTCTTTCCAACAGTATATACATAGATATATGAAATCAACATGCCTTAAAAACAGTCTTCTGTAAAATCCTTTGAAAAATGTATTTTCCAACAATTTCAGAAATACAAATAATCGAAGATTTAGTGTAAAAATGGAATAAATCATAAGTAGCCCCTCGGGAAATAACATGAATCATAAATCACCCCTCGGGCAGAACATCACTCAGCACCTCACAGCCACTCAATATCAGCCCCTCGGGCAACCTCATTGTCACTCATGCCTCCCAACCACTCATCACTCGGCACTCAGCAGTCCACTCACTAGGTACCTGTGCTCACTGGGAGTGTGTACAAACTCTGGAGGGGCTCCTTGTCACGCCCTAAAATCGAGGGACGGGACCGGCGCCCAATCGAACTAACCCGGTCAAGCGAACCTGATTTTTCTTTCCTACCCAACGCATTTCCCCATGTTTATATCATACATTATTCATATGAAATAGCAAGAGAAAATTGAAAACGTGAATTCACAACATAAAGTCCATTTTTTTCCTCTTTAAAACATTTTCAACATTTAATCTTCCCCAAAACATACATACTAAAATACAACGTTCACAATACGGGATCATGATTACGAACGAGTACGACGACTACCCAAAATACATATGTACCACCCACATAATGTCTACCGAGCCTCTAAGAGTACAAGCAGTATACATAGACTTGCCGGCAACAAGGCCCCGGTTATACCTCAAAAGTAGACAACAAAAACAAAATGAGTCAACATGAACTACAAAAGGCCCCAAGAAAGAGTGGTGCTCACCAAGACTGCTGAGAAGATGGAGGGAAGGCACTACTAATGGTGACCGGAGCTACCTACTATGGAACCACCTACATCCATATAAAAGATGTAGCGCCCCCGACAAAAGGGACATTAGTACCATTGAATAGTACTAGCATGTATGAAATAACCTACTCCAAATAGGTTAAACAATAATAGTCAAACATGAATAGAGGCATCATACAACATTACACTGAAACATGGAAAATCATAACAAGAATTACCACATCCCACATCCCGTTTTGCCATCTTTTTGTTAATGTACTTTTAAGTTTCCTATTGTTATTATTATTACTGATCCGCCATGTCGTTGTCACATGGAGTCCAATCTCTGCCCAATCGGCTAAGCCATCCTAGGTGAGGTCTGAATTTCAATCACATCACATATAACCACCGTGGCTTATTCTCACAAAGTCCGATCTCTGCCCGAATCGGCTAGGCTAACACCGTGGCTCGTGCACAACACACGGAGTCCGATCTCTGCCCGATTGGCTAGGCCATATCAACTGAAAACACTGAGGACAATAATCATATCATAATAAATTAAGTCATCCATGTATACGGTATGGAGTCTGATCCCAGCCAGACCGGATATGCCTTCTCACCCCTAGGACATTCTCCTGGTACAATTATGGGTGTTTTAGGTTACTTACATCGTTTTTAACCTTTTCAATTCCCAACACATATTATTCTTTGATTCGTCTTTCATATCATTAGAATCCTTTGATTCACATTTCACAACAATTCATCCTTTAATCCATATTCCATAACCATCCATTCCATTAATTCATGTTTCATATCAATTCAACCTCTTGATTTGTATTTCATATCATTACCATCTCTTTACTCAGATTTCATATCATTACAACTTTTTGATTCATATTTCATACCACTCCAATCTTTCATATTCACCACACCCATCATATGCAAGGATCGTACACATAGTAGAAGGAGGAACATAAAGATCACAACTCATATACTCAACTAGCACAACGATATGGTATTAGCATGGAATGACATAGAAGAAATAATTTCTTAATTAGGAACATAGAATACATAAATTCCCTAGATATCCAACAAGAGAATCATACCCGAAAAGTGAGCACAATGGGTTTATCCTGTGAGAGTTAGAGTTAGCCATACATACCTCGAGTTGGAATTTCCCTTTAATTTCTTTCCCAAATTACCGGACCTTCTAAGGCCTTCAATCTAATTTAAAAAGTGACACATTCAAAATTAGAGTTAGGAACCTTGAACTTTATTTGGGCATTTTATCAAATACTATGTGGTCCCTTAGATTAACTAGCCTCTTTTTAGTGAAAGATTGCCCTAGCTTACTTCCCTTTGCTAGATTATGGTAGATGATTCACATGCATGCAAGGTATTAACTCTCATCTTCAAGAACCAACCTATGTGTGTTCTATTCCAACTAAAATCTGAAAATTTGGGGAAATGGGGTGAAATCTTACCTCTTATGGTGAAGAAGATGACGACTACTCGATTAATTCCAGGCCTGAGTAGAGAATGAGGACCAAATTGGGGAAGATGGGGACTTCTCTCACTAGAACCCACTCTCACTTCTCTTTATTCTGATCAGATAGCCGATAAAAATGAAGGGGAGGGGTGTTTTATTAAACTGGGGGTCGGGTTTTAAAATTAAAAATTAGAAGCCCTGAAGCACGTATGCGATTTGGAATGCGATTGCATTCCTGTTATGCGGTCCGCATAACTATTGCATAAATGGCCTTCAGATGGGCCAAAAAGGAAAGCAAATTGCTCAGGTATGCGATCACTATGCGGTCCGCATACCTGTTATGCGATCGCATAGTGCGTCGCATAACTCCCTCCGCAAAAATAGAGGTGCAAGAATGCGACAAGTATGTGGCCTACATTCGTGAAATGCAATCGCATTATGGGCTGCATAGATGTCCTCTAAATGGACATCAACTGTCCAGGTATGCGACCACTTTGACCGCATACCTGATCTGCAATCGCATAGTGACCGCAGACCCGTGCAATTCTGGAAAATTTCATCTTTTAAGTCTTGGGGGTACTTTTAACTCCAAAAAAGGTCTGTTTTAAGATTTACTACTGTTATAACAATATGGGGACCTACCGGGCATCGTCTTTAGTATAGAAAATTTATGGGTCTTTACATCCTCCCCCACTTAAAATCATTTGTCCTCGAATGAGGACTCTGGTAGTCACTTTGGGGAAGAAAACACAAGGACACCAGCCCCCCTCCCAATTTTCACTAACTCTGATATTTTCTGAAAATTTTGCCAGAGTTTTCTCTGAATAGGCTTAGCCACCTGTCAGAGGGCCCCCGAAACATATTTCAACAAGTTCCAAATAATTTTAGCTACTTCACAAGTTGTACAAAGTGCAGATAACACAACGGAATTTCACATAACTCAATTATTTCAATGGGTTGCACATAATTCAACTAACACAATACCCACAAATATGGCACAAGGTTGAAAAAGTCACATGAGGAAGGGAGATAGGGAAGTGGGGTATTCTTGCACAAAATATGACACAAGATGCATTTGCCTAAAGACAACAATCTTCAAAACCACTACTTGACTTATTCAAACAAATGAGGGTATTTTTCTTTCATTTCACTTTCTTCTTCCCACGTGGATTCCTCGACTTGTTGACTCCGCCATAATACTTTAACTGAAGCAATCTCCTTGTTCTCAACCTACGAACTTGCCTATCAAGAATAGTGACGGGAACTTCTTCATATGACAACTCTTCATTAACTTCAACAGTCTCAACCGGTACGATGGCAGATGGATCTCCAACTACCTTCTTCAGCATGGACACATGAAACACTGGGTGCACTAATGACTAGTCAGGGGGCAACTCCAGCCTATACGCTACCTGTCCTATTCTCTGGGCGATCCTATATAGTCTGACATACCTTGGGCTCAACTTCCCCTTCTTTCCAAACCATATGACTCCCTTAAAGGGTGATACCTTCAATAATACCCAATAATCTACTTGAAACTCCAAATCCCTACGACAAACTTCTGAATAAGATTTTTGACGACTCTGAGCAGGTTTCAACCTCTCCGAAATGGCTCTAACCTTCTCCATAGCTTTATGCACAAGATTTGGTCCTAAAAGTTCCGCCTCTCCAACCTCGAACCATCCAATTGGAGATCTACACCTTCTTCCGGACAATGCTTCAAATGGGGCCATCTGGATACTAGCATGGAAACTGTTGTTGTAAGAAAACTCTATAAGCGGCAAGTGATCATCCCAGCTACCCTTAAGATCAAGTACAAAAGCTCGTAACATGTCTTCAAGCGTGTAAATAGTCCGCTCTGCTTGTCCATCAGTCTGTGGGTGGAATGCTATGCTCAGATTTACTTGCATACGCAAACCTTGCTGGAATTCCTCCAAAAGTTAGTTGTGAACTGGGCCCTCGATCCGAAATAATAGATACTCGAGTGCCATGGAGTATGACTATTTCTTTGATATACAACTGAGCATACTTTTCTGCAGTATCGGTGGACTTTATTGGCAAGAAATGCGCTGACTTCGTGAGCCGATCCACTATCACCCAAATTGAGTCGAACATAGGCGGAGTGCGGGGTAGCCCCACCACAAAGTCCATATTGATCATCTCCTATTTCCATGTTGGTATTTCCATAAGTTGCGCCAACCCACCGGGCCTCTTATGCTCGGCCTTCACTTGCTGAAAATTCGGACACCTAGCCACAAAATCCGCCACACCCCTCTTCATACCATTCCACCAATAAATGTCCTTGAGATCGTGATACATTTTCGTAGAACCTGGGTGTACGGAATACCTGAAATTGTGAGCCTTTGCCATTACTCTCTCTCGAAGATCATCCACGTCCGGAACATATAGCTTCCCTCGGCACCGTAAAACACGTCACCATTGCCGAGTGAAAATGTTGTAGTCTTGTAATCATTGAACACGTCCACATGGACCCTATAAAAATAATGCAATAAGATTTTTAATTCAAACACAACTGCTGCGAGCTCCAAATCATGTGTCGGATAATTCTTCTCGTGATTCTTGAGCTGCCTAGAAGCATATGTTATTACCTTACCACATTGTATCAATACATACCCCAAACCAACCCTTGAAGCATCGTAATACACTACAAACCCTTCTGAACCTTCTGGCAAGGTCAACACTTGCGTTGAAGTCAATCTTGATTTCATTTGTTGAAAACTATTTTCGCAAGCATCGGACCACTGAAACTTAACCTCTTTCTGCGTTAGCTTAGTCAATGGGGAGGCGAGGGTAGAGAATCCCTCCATGAACCTCCGATAATATCCAGCCAAACCCAAGAAACTGCGAATCTCTGTCGGAGTCGTTGGTCTAGGCCAATCCTTTATTGCTGCAATCTTTTAGGGATCAACCCGAATCCATTCCCTGGAAACAACATGGCCCAAAAAGGTGACTGATTCTAGCCAAACTCACATCTTGAAAACATTGCATACAACTGGTGCTGATGAAGAGTTTGCAGAACTGCCCTGAGGTGATTAGCATGATCTTACTGACTTCGCGAATAAACAAGGATATCGTCAATGAAGACAATCACAAAGGATTCAAGAAACGGTTGGAAAACCCGATTCATAAGATCCATAAAGTTGCTAGGGCGTTATTTATCCCAAAAGACATTACCAAGAATTCGAAGTGCCCATAACGAGTCCTGAAGGCTGTCTTAGGAATATCATGTTCCCTGATCTTTAACTGATGATACCCGGACCGTAAATCAATCTTTGAGAAGAACCTAGCACCTTGCAATTGGTCGAACAAATCATCTATCCGAGGCAATGGGTACTTGTTTTTTATGGTGACCTTGTTGAGTTGTCGATAATCAATACACATTCGAAATGATCAATCTTTTTTTCTGAGAAAAAGAACCGGTGTGCCCCAAGACGACACGCTAGGCCTAATGAAACCCTTTTCTAGAAGGTCCCTCAATTGCTCCTTTAACTCCCTCAATTCAGCAGGTGCCATCATGTAGGGTGGAATAGATATTAGCTGCGTATCTAGCAATACATCAATCCCGAAATCAATCTCTCTATCTGGTGGAATCCCAGGAAGCTCATCCAGAAAAACCTCAAGAAACTCATTAACGATAGGCACAGACTCAGGAGAAGGAACCTCTGAAGTGGTGTCCGCAATCCGAACCAAATGGTAGAAGCACCCTTTTCTAATCATCTTTGAGGCCTTAAGGTAGGAAATAAACCTACCTGTTGGCACAATATTATTCCCCTCCCACTCGATAATTGGTTCATTAGGAAACTTGAGCCTCATAATTCTAGTTCGACAATCGAGTTTAGCAAAGCACGAATAGAGCTAATCCATCCCCATAATCACATCAAAATCTACCGTTCCCAACTCAACAAGATCGGATGTGGTATCTCGACCACGCACAGTGACAACACAATTCCTATAGACTCGCGCGACTATAATAGATTCACCAACCGGAGTCGACACAGAGAACGGCTCACGGAGCTGTTCGGGTTCTATCCCAAAACTCGAAGCAACAAAAGGGGTGACATATGATAAGGAAGACCCAGGATCAATAAGAGCATGAACATCATGGGACTAAATAGTTAGAATACCTGTGACGACATCTGGAGAAGCCTCCACACTCTAACGACCACTCAAAGCAAAGAACCGACTAGGTCCTCCCCGACCTCGGGCACCACCCCTGGCCGCACCACGCCCTGCTGGTGCTGAAGGGCCTCGGGCTGGTGGGCGTGCTGAAGATATAGCAGCTGAAGAACTAGATGGCTAGGCGGCACCCCGTCCTGCACCCTGGCTGAATGAAGGGAAGTCTCTATGAATATGACCCCTCGCCTTACAACCATAGCATACTGGCCGATCTAGATAACATGGCCCAGTATGAAACCTCTGGCACTTGGGGCATGGGCCCCTCTGCTGCTGGAACCTCCCACCTAAACGGCCTGCCTGATGGAACCCCCTACCGCCAGAACTGGCCACAAAATGACCTCCATGTTGATGATGGTGGTGACGCCCTGACTGAGCATGAGACTAGGATGGTCCTGATGACCCTCTCCCAGGAACTTGTCTCCCTCCTCCAAAATAACCCCCGTGGCTGCCCGCTGACAGGGATCTACTACTACTCTCTCTCTCTCTCCATTCTTATCTTCAACTTTCGAGCCTCCGTAGCTTGGCAAAATCCCACAATCTTCCCATAGTTCATTAATAACCATGGGACCAAGGCCCTGCACGAACCGACGAACTCTAGCCTCCATAGTAGACACCATATGAACAACATATTTGGACAAGCGCACGAACTCTATATGATATTCCCACACACTCCTGTTGCCCTGCTTGAGGACCTCAAACACTGCAGTGCAGGCTGCCATAGTCTCGGTGGGCAAGAAATGGTCCATGAAGGCATCTACAAACTAATCCCACCTCTCCGGAGGGCTCCCCTCTCCACGCGAACTCTCCCACATTTCGAACCATGAATATGCTGCTACCTTCAGACGATAGGAAGCCAACTCAACCCCCTCTGTCTCAGTAGCCCTCATAACTTGAAGGGTTTTGTACATCTCATCAATGAACTCCTGAGGATCAGCCTCTGGGTTGGTGCCTGTGAACTCTGGAGGGGCTAACCATAGAAACTGGTTGACTCTGGAACCTGAAGAATCCCCTAGCTCGCTAGAGGATATAGGGGCAGCATTTGATCTTTGGGCCTGGGAGGACACTAACTGGGTCAACATCTGGATAGATCCCCTGAGGTCCTCATCAGAAATACCGGGACCGGAAGCTGGAGCTAGAGGTGGGTCAGGAGTATCAGCGGGAGGGATTTCAGCACCCTCCGCTGGAGCAGGAATAGGAATAGTCTGGCCTGGAGTGGAGGAGTCAGGCTGATTTGTGGCCGGAGAATCATTCGCACTTTCACCATCAGCTGGAGAATTTATGACCACTCCTGGGATGGCATTGGCCTCTAGGCCGAGTCGAGCTCTTTTCTTGGGTGCCATTTACTGAAATTTGAAACAACACATGGGTTAGAGATAGATAATCTCACCTTTCACCACATCGCACGATACCAAATAGAAATAAAATGGTATTTTCCTAAATGTCCATGTAGAACCTTAATTATGGA
The DNA here is from genome assembly GCA_005239505.1 of Nicotiana paniculata. Classification (NCBI taxonomy): domain Eukaryota; kingdom Viridiplantae; phylum Streptophyta; class Magnoliopsida; order Solanales; family Solanaceae; genus Nicotiana; species Nicotiana paniculata. The sequence continues at coordinate 10,145 of ML303513.1, read as the reverse complement.
TGTGGTCGACAATACACCGATAATAAGGGCTCTACTAGACATGGCTCTGAGACATCCTAGGACACTTTTAAAACCTTAGACTCTGATACCAATTTTGTCACACCCCAAAATCGAGGGACGGGACCGGTGCCTAACCGAATGAACCCGGTCAAGCGAATATAATTTTCCTTTCCTACCCAATGCGTTTCCCCGTGTTTATAACACACATTATTCATATGAAATATCAAGAGAAAATCGAAAACGTGGATTCACAACATAAAGTCCATTTTATTCCTCTTTAAAACATTTTCAACATTTAATCTTCCCCAAAACATACATACAAAAATACAACGTTCACGATACGGGATCATGATTACGAATGGGTACGACAACTACCCAAAATACATATGTACCACCCACATAATGTCTATGGAGTCTCTAAGAGTACAAGTACTATACATAGACTTGCCGGCAACAAGGCCCCGGCTATACCTCAAAAGAAGACGACATAAACAAAATGAGTCAACATGAACTACACATGGCCCCGAGAAGGAGTGGGGCTCACCAAGACTGCTGAGAAGATGGAGGGAAGGCACCACTAATAGCGACCTGAGCTACCTGCTATGGAACCACCTACATCCATATAAAAGATGTAGCGCCCCCGGCAAAAGAGATGTTAGTACCATTGAATAGTACTAGCATGTAAGAACAAAACCTACTCCAAATAGGTTAAACAATAACAATCAAACATGAATAGAGGCATCATACAACATTACACTGAAACATGGAAAATCACAATAAGAATTACCACAAACCACATCTCGTTTTAATGTACGTTTAAGTTTCCTCTTGTTATTATTATTACTGATCCACCGTGTCGTTGTCACACGGATTCCGATCTCTACCCGATCGGCTAAGCCATCGTAGGTGAAGTCCGAATTTCAATCAGATCAAATATAACCACCGTGGCTTATTCTCACGGAGTCCGATCTCTGCCCGAATCGGCTAGGCTAACAACGTGGCTCGTGCACAGCACATGGAGTCCGATCTCTGCCCGATCGGCTAGGACATCTCAACTGAAAACAGTGACGAAAATAGTCATCAACAAATCATAATCATATCACAATATCAACTCATCCATGTATACGGCATGGAGTCCGATCCCAGCCAGGCCGGATAGGTAACCTTTTTAATTCGTCTTTCATATCATTAGAATCCTTTGATTCACATTTCACAACAATTCATCATTTAATCCATATTCCATAACCATCCATTCCATTAATTCATGTTTCATATCAATTCAACCTCTTGATTCGTATTTCATATCATTACCATCTCTTTACTCAGATTTCATATCATTACAACTTTTTGATTCATATTTGATAGCATTCCAATCTTTCATATTTACCACACCCATCATATGCAAGGATCGCACACATAGTAGAAAGAGGAACATAAAGATCACAACTCATATACTCAACTAGCACAACGATATGGTATTAGCATGGAATGACATAGAAGCAAGAATTTCTCAATTAGGCACATAGAACACATAAATTCCATAGATATCCAACAAGAGAATCATACCCGGTTGGAATTTCCCTTTAATTTCTATCCCAAATCACCGGACCTTCTAAGGCCTTCAATCTATTTTACAAAGTGACACATTCAAATTTAGAGTTAGGAACCTTGAACTCATTTGGGAATTTTATCAAATACTATGTGGTCCCTTAGATTAACTAGCCTTTTTTTAGTGAAAGATTGCCCTAGCTTACTTCCCTTTGCTAGATTATGGTAGATTATTCACATGCATGCAAAGTCTTAACTCTCATCTTCAAGAACCAACCTATGTGTGTTCTATTCCAACTAAAATCTGAAAATTTGGGGAAATGGGGTGAAATCTTACCTCTTATGGTGAAGAAGATGATGACTACTCGATTAATTCCAGGCTTGAGTAGAGATGGTGGACCAACTTGGGGAAGATGGGGACTTCTCTCACTAGAACACACTCTCACTTCTCTCTATTTTGATCAGATAACCGATAATAATGAAGGGGAGGGGTGTGTTATTAAACTGGGGGTCGGGTTTTAAAATTAAAAATTAGAAGCCCCGAAGCAGGTATACGGTCAGGAATGTGATCGCATTCCTGTTATGCGGTCCGCATACCTATCGTATAAATGGCCTTCAGATGGGCCAAAAAGGAAAGCAGACTGCCCAGGTATGCGACCACTATGTGGTCCGCATACCTGTTATGTGATCGCATAGTGCGTCGCATAATTTCCTCCACAAAAATAGAGGTGCAAGAATGCAACAACTATGCGGCCCGCATTCGTGAAATGCGATCACATTATGGGCCGATAGTTTTCCTTTAAATGGACAGCAACTGTCCAGGTATGCGACCACTATGCGGTCCGCATACCTGATCTGCAATCGCATAGTGACCACATACCCGCACAATTCTGGAAAATTTCATCTTTTAAGTCTTGGGGGTACTTTTTACTCCAAAAAAGGTCTGTTTAAAGATTTACTACTGTTATAACAATATGGGGACCTACCCGGGCATCATCATTAGTCTAGTAAATTTACGGGGATTTACACTACTTCAGCCCAAGCGCTAATATCAAGCCACCTCGTGGCGTATCATATCCTCATAAATCAGGCCCTCGGCCTCACTCAGTCAGAACCTCTCAAAAGCCCCTCAGGCGTATCAGTAAAACGGGGTACTCGACCCAAAACATCCTTTTTTTTATATATGAAAATAGTGTAAATAAGGCTGAGTTTCGAAAACAGTTAAGCACAATATGACTGAGTGTAAATCATAAATCAACAGTGAGGAAATAGCAGTAAAAAGCCCCCAATGGGTCTAAACAAGTCGGCACGAGGCCCCAAACACGGCTTATAGCCCAAATATAGCAATATTCTTTAGAACACAATTTAACATATGATTTAGAGTAAAATACGTAACTCAATAATTGCCGTAGAGAGGACCAAGTCCAATCCAAAAATCAGTGCGCGCCACATACTCGTCATCTTACATGTGCGCCATTCTAAAAACGGTAAGAAATATGAAGTCCGAGGTTTCATACCCTCAGGACAAGAATTATAACCATTACTTACCTCTACGGGGCCACAATACTAATTTGTGATGCTCTTGCCCCTCAAATTGGCTCTCGATTACTCCGAACCTAATAAAAACCATATTAACATCATCAATATACGCTGAAGGAACACAACCCAATCGAAAACTATCAATTTAGACATAATTCTTGAAATTCGTCCAAACCCGAGCCCTGGGCCCACATCTTCGAATTCGATAAAATTTACACCACTAGAATCCTCGTCCTCCCACGATTCTATACATACCAAGAACACCACAATCGGACCGAAATTGCCTACTCAAATTTCCAAAAGAATTTTTCCAAACTTCCTCCGATTTTTCCCAACTTTTCTATTTAATTTCCTAGAGTCTCATGCCTAATCCGGCACAAAATAATATAGAAACAAGTTTTATGATCGGGAACTTACCTCCACTGAATACCTTCGAATTTCCCTTTCAATTTGCTCTCAACCCAGCTCAATCTGCATGCAATAATGGTGGAAATGCCGAAATATTCGCGGAGGCACCTATTTATACTGTTCTGCCCAGTTAATCCGCACCTGCGGACAATTCCTCGCACCTGCAGACCCACAGCTGTGATCCCAGGTGTGCACCTGAGAAATCCCACTAACAGTCCAAACTTCGCACCTACGAGACACTTTCCGCACCTGCGGCTTTGTAGGTGCATCCCATGCTTTGCACCTGCGGATCCCTCTTGCTTGGCCTATCTCCGCACCTGCGCAAGTTCCTTCGCTCCTACGGCTCCCCATCCGCAGGTGCGGCCACACTAGTAGATTAACACCAGCAGCTATTTCCTGCAATTTCCTAAGTTCAAACCTCCGCTAACCATCCAAAATCAATCCCGAGCCCCTAGGGGCCTCAAACAAACATACCAACAACGAAAACACCAAAATAACATCAAAATTCAAACCTATGAACTTTAAAACTTCTAAATTTTGCCAATGATGCCGAAACCAACCAAAACACATCTGATTGACCTGAAATCCAGCACACATATTCAAAATGACATTATGAACCTACTCCAACTGTCGGAATTCCATTCCGACCTTGATATCCTATTTTTCACTGCCGATCGGAAATCACCAAAAACTAACTTTCGCCAATTCAAGCCTAATTCTACACCGGACATCAACACATCATTCAGAACACATTCCTCAGTCCCAAATCACCTAACGAAGCTGTCCGAGCCATAAAATCCGCATTCCGAGGTCGTTTACTAATAAGTCAACTCCTAGTTGACTTTTTCAACTATTAAGTTAAGTTAAGAGACTAAGTGTCTCAATTCTCTCCACGACCACTCCCAACCCAAACCAACTGACCCAACACAACATAAATAGGCTAACAAACATATGATAAGGCAGAAATGGGGGAAACAGGGCTAATCTCGCAGAACGACCGGACAAGTCGTTACAATGTTCCTGTTCTTGTATTCAATGTCATGTGTTTTACAAATTGACAAGGGTCCCCTTTATATATGAAGGGGAGTACCAACATAGTACATGTGTAATTATTACAAAAGAGAGATGGCTAGTACAGCCATTTAATGCCACGGTACGGGCTTGTACTATTTGGTGTACTTTGTCAGCTTTAATCACATGCCTCTTGGGAGGTTCCCGCCTTTCCACGTTGGTCTTCGATTTGCACTGCCCCGAGGTCTAGGACCTTCGATATGCCCCCTCGATGCCAAAACTCAAACCTTCGAGCTTTCTGAGCACCGTCATGACTGTAAAATTGGGCTCTCCGATTTTAGCCAAATACAGATAGTCCTCGCGTTTCTTAGAATGAAGTGATAAGAAACGGTCTTGACTTCTTGTCTCTTCGACATCCCTATTATGACGTCAGTCTCCTTAGAGCATTAAATGTTGTGACATAAAAAGCTGCCTTCAAAAGACCTCTATAAATACTTCAATCACTTGCTTTTTCATAATTTTACATCTTCTTCAAACCTTCAAACTTTTATTAAGTGTTTTCCACTCTCATCTTCTATCTGCGTTTACTTCTTCATCTTCTTTCCTTAAAACTCAGTTATAACCATGGCAAAAACTTCAAAAATGGTACCTCAAAAGGAGGGAGCCGCTTCTTCATCACGCCTGTATAAGGGCAAGTCAAGAACTCCTCCTACAATCAAGCAATGCATCATTGGCCCTTTCAACACCATCTCCAATTTCACAATCGAAAAACCTCCTTCTACACCGTACCGATGTGAGCCCATGTCTCGATATATAAGTGTAGTATCCGATACAGAGAGGGTAAAACTTGACTATCGTTGGGGGGAGGCGGCTCGAGTGGAAATCTCTACAACTAACGAAAGCATAGTCACGCATAAGGTTGGCTTTCTCAGCATACATACCCTTTCACCTTAAGCACTGTAGATTCTTCCTCTCAACCGATTGACCCGTTGATACTCAATTTTTGCCATCAATACCGAGTGACACTCAGTCAGATTTATCCCTCCTTTTGGAGGATGTTTTATATGATTTGACACAGTGCCAACATGGTCGAGGGGATGACTTTCACCCTTGACCATTTGATCAGATTATACAGCCCTCGACTCTTCCGCGGGGGCCTAATTAAACTGCACCATCGATCTGCCAAGGTGTTCCTTGCCTGCATCGATGAGGATAAAGATCGGGGGTGGATGAGCCAATTTGTTAGAATCAGAACTTCAGACATCATCCCTGCTGATAGGTCGTTTCCGAAGGAATGGAATATAAAACGTAAGTATCCCTAAATTGAGTATGCTTTGCCATCTCTTTTTCTTTTGATTGATTTTCTTCTAATTGTGTAGCCACTGTTTGGCTTCCCGGCGTGGTACAGGACCTTCCGGGGTGGATCAAACTTTTAGACTCCCCTTTCCTATAAAAAAAACGCGTATGGTGTGAGCTGGCTAAAACACGGTGGTAGGCTAAGAACCACAGTATGCTCTTGTTGTTACTGTTTTCTCATTCTTTGTAAATGCTTTCGATGGTGGTGTTTTTTGATATAAGAATCTTGTGCAGGCCTTAGTGAAGGTGAGTTGATGAGGCCACTCCTACCTTGTGAGGAAGAGGTACCGAAGACCACTAAGGACAGGAAAAGGAAGAAGGAGGCCTTGGCGGAGTCTCCAAAATCAAAAAGGGCAAAGACTCGGAAGACCAAGACCGATGCCACGGTCTTATCCTCGACGACCGCTGAGAGCCTGCGGGCCGAGGAAGAGAGTGATGATACATGCCTTTTGGTACAAAGGGAAAAGCGAAGCTCTGATGCTTCGAGGCTATTGGGCGGTTGTTGCTAAGTTGGAGGCAGCCGATGCAGACCCGCCCTGTGTTGAGGAGACCCTCGAGGAGGGTTCGGATGCAGTCACCGAGATGCTCGTCGAATATGGCATAGTCCGTGTTGATTAGCTCGGAGGGCTTGCTACTAGAGCTTTCCATGGTCAGGAAGATGCCTTGATGGAGGCTGATATTGCTGGTGAACTTCACTCGGGCCCGTCGTTTTCTCCAGGAGAGATACGAGATGCCCAAGTCAGGAATGTTCCTTGTTTGGAGACCTCTCGTGGAGAGGATGATGCGTTCAGAGACTATTTTAAAGGGGTAGAGGAGGAGACCGATGTTGATGCCCATGTTTCCCTCGAGGAGGCCGAGAGGCTCCAAAAGTAGGTGATATTCTTGAAATAATATGTTGTTTGTCAACTTCTATTCTTGCTTTCTAATGTTCTTGATCTGTGCTGCAGGTCAAGAAGCTGTATGACCAAGCCTTCTCCAATATTCAAGATAAGTTGACTCATCGGGGAGGGGAGCTTGAGAAGCTTATGTCGGAGTCGGTCGAGCTGGAGGCTCTATGTGCCCGAAAAGAGGAGGAATTGATCAACCTCTGGGCAGGCTCGGAGAGAGCGCCGCAAGAGAGAGTCGACTTCATCGAGCAAGTACTCTCGTACCCTAAATTTTACTTTAATTTCCATGCTTGTTGCTGATCGACTTTTTTTCTTTTTCTGCTTTTCAGATTAGGAAGAAGGATGCCCTGGTAGAGCTGCTCCAAGGGGAAGTTACGGCCAAAGACGCTGAAATCCTCGAGCTGGCTCGGCTAAATGATGCCGTGGCTTCGGAGAGGGACGCACTTTGGGGGAAGATATCCTCGATTCAAGACCTTCTTCGAGGTGTTCAGGAGGAGGCTGTTGCATTATCTGCAGCCAATTCTGAGGCCGGTGAGTTTTTCTCCTCATACAAGAGGGATGATGATGCTGCGAATGACCTGGCCACGGAGATATTCGAGAAGGCCGAGCTAAAACTAGCTCGGGCAGTTGCTCATGCCCGCACACAATCCAAGAGGCAAGACCTCGAGGAAGTGAGCGCTAAGGGTGTTGATCTCTCTGTCGAGATCGAAGAAGCCAGGACCCTGGAGGAAGAATCGGCAATGCCGACTACGTCGGATGAGGGCTGTGAAAGCGGCTCGAACAGCAGTGAAGGCGAAGAGTAGATTCTCCTATTGTTTAGCTTTTTTCCTTTGTTGTATATAGGACCCTCGGGGGAATTTTTGTAGAAACACCCTTGTAAATGCATTTTTTGAAATAAAATATCTCGCTGTTACCTATCTCCCAAACTTTGTCCTGCAATGTTTACACAAAAGTTGACTTTCAAGCTTTGATTTTTAGCCCCTCGGAACCTGTACTTGCAATAGTAGATCCCCTCGAGATCGGACACCTTCTAGAGGTTAGGTCGGCAATGGAGCTTCGATCCCTTGAACATTGTGCGACAGTGTCATTTATGTGACATGATCGTGAAATGACCGAGGTGGCCCCACCGCTACACTTCCCCAAACGTATAACAACCTTGTCAGAATTGAATGGATTTCAAAGTAGTTGAATAGCCACCGCTTGCTCTATATATATTCTTGCTTCCTCTTCATTTCTAAGTCTTGCAACTTTGCAAATATAGCTTTCCTTTCAACGTTCTCTTCCTTTTCTCATCTTTCGAAACTGCTTTCATCTCTTCCTCTTTACCTTTGCTTGAGTAGTTATGGTTGTTGTGCCCGAATCCACTCACCAAGAAGAGGAAAACCTTTCTTCTGCATCTTGTCTGGCCGGTGGTACACCGCCGGTGTACGGTGAGTTGACCTCGATTTTCTTTACTTTGAAAAATGATTTTGCACTAGAGAAACCTTTCGACGCCCCGGGATATCGATATCATGCATCGAGGTTCATCTGATCGATAGAAGAAAACCACCTCGAGGCCATAAGTAGAGACTACGTCTAAGGAGAAAATGTGATGCTGCAGATACCTTTTTGAGAAGAGAACATCATGACCTATGCGGAGGGATTCTTGACCATGTATACGTACCCATTAACATTAGGCCCCCTCGACCGCCTTTTGCTCGAGTTCTGCAAGAGGTACCGAGTCACCCTAGCTCAGATTCATCCGTCTTTTTGGCGAATAGTGCTGATGATGAGGTACTTTACCGAAAAGGCTGAGCTCAAGTTTACCCTTAGCCACCCTATCAGACTATATCGGCCTCAACATTGTCATGGCCTGATTGTGTTATGACACCGATCCACAAGGCCCTTTATTGCCAGCAACGACGAAGAACGGTGTTACGCCCCGCAATATTACGTCAATATTACGTTCTGAAATATTATATTACGATGATGTTATGTTCTGCAGTAATATGTTACGATGGTGTTACCCTCTGCAGTAATATATTACGATTGATGTTACGTCCTGCAGTATTAAGTTACAACAGTGTTGTACCCGACTGTATTACATTACGGTGATGTTACGCTTGGTAGTAATAAGTTACGACGATGTTGCACCCTGTAGTATTTTACGTTGAGTTCGTCGTAAGGTAATTGACATCAGTCCAAGGAAAATATTATTTGGGGATTATAAGAATTATGCTATTTCACAAGTGATTAGTAAATTCATGAAGGTGAAAGGGGGACCAACTCTAAGAAAACGAATTTTGTCAAAGTTTGGCATTTTGGATAAAATACGGCCCGAGCTAAAATACCCAGTATTGATGGACTATTGCCATACAAGGTACTACATGGTCATGATAGTAAGGTGTACAAGGTATGTTAAAAGAGAGTAGTATTTAATTAAGTTGAGATAATTTTTAAATTATACGGGTAATTGATTAATCCGGGTAACAGGACATTACCTAGTTAACTAATAAGTGGATAAAAATTTACATCTCATTCCCACCCCACGTGGCAAGAAGCCATTAAATTAGAAATGACTAATAGTCACTTTTTTTCCAAATGGCTAAATGATTGGAATGACTAAGCTTTAAAGTCTTAGCAAACAAAGATACCATATTCTGTATTTTGGTTTTCAAACCAAAAGATATTAGGTACAGAATCTTGTCCAACCTTAAAAATTCATAAGCAAAGTCTTGATTCAAATGAAAAGAAGAAACCATACCCCTTCCAAACAAAGAAAAAAAATATGATTCATTCCAAGAAGCAATATTCGTCCGTGAATTTTTACAAGCAAGGGAAAATTTTGCTCAACCACAAAGGTTCCCAACGGGATAATTATACGGAGTTGTTCCTACTCCAGGTATGTTAAGGCTATCCCTTCTTTCTTTTGCATGGTCCAAATTATATTAAAGAAACGAGCAAATACATAGTTTCTATAAATTACTCTATTCATAGCAATAGTAGGGGTGTCTATATTCTTGATTCCCCATGAAAATTATTATTATCTTCTGTTCATGGGTCTCGAAAATACGTATGTTGGTAAAGTTTATTTCATGATATTAATCAGACGCATAATGGCCTTATGACGTACCAAGAGATTTTATTGATGTATTTCATATGCATTTCATGCACTTACATATGCACATTCCCATGACCATATGACGTTATATACGCGTATATATGTAAATATATGTATATGGGATATGGGAAAAGGTTACGGCGTTATATACGCACCACCACCTGATCAGCTGGTATATGATGATGATGTTGCCCACAGTGGTTGAAATATGGTTCAAACGGCGTTATATATACGTATATATGTATGTATATTCAAACGGTGTTATATACGTGTATATATGTATGTATATATATATA
>MDKI01080726.1:0-43651 GCA_005239505.1 Nicotiana paniculata | reverse complement strand
AGTTTAAACAACACCAAGTGAAAGTTTAGTATTCTGATAGCTTGCTTGATACGTTAACTCCCTATGGGATCGACTCTGGGTTTAATATCCCAGATTAATTTGCAACGCCCTTTTAGTCTTTTTGTAAGACATAGTTGAGCGTGATCAAGTACTTTAATTAAGAATATTATAGTCTATAACTCTATGCACTAATTAATATTCAAACAGGATAAGCCGGAGTTAATGAACCGAATAAACCAAAATCGAAAGGAGAGAAATCGAACCATACCAAATTTAATTAGGTACAATATTGGTATAACATTTTAAGAAATCGAATACCGATAATACTGAACCAAAATGTCCAAATACTGTACCGTACCGACCGACGAACACCCCTAGTTGTGCCTACATGTTAGGGAGTATAAGGCAGACTCGTAAGGTGTTGAATACCATGTCTATTCAGCAAAGAGCTCATGGCAACGTATTCGCCACCCCTATCACTATAAATAGACCGAATGAAAGTATTTAAATATTATTGATAAGTGGGGATTTTGTCTATTTAGTAGCACCTTTTAGCTTTATTTTTAGTCCAAAAGCATTGAATTGTGCTCCCGAAACTAATGAAATTGTACAAAATTGCAGGAATGCCGAAAGTTGGATTTCCGAGATTAAATCCAACTCCAAAAGGAGTAGTCTAAGCACAAGGAATAAAGGGAACATAAAAAGGCAATGTGCGGTCCGCAGAATTCCATCTGCATCCGCAATCAAAGAAGGAAAATCTGCAGACGAGTGTGCTAATTGCGGACTGCACATGAATTGTGCGGCCGCAAAATTTGTGCTTAAGGTCAAGATAAGATAGGTGGTAAAAATACCAAGTCCATAGCTTCAGTGAATTTTGCGGACCGCAAAAGATTTGTGCGGCCGCAGAATGTCTTGTGGCCGCAATCATACTATTGCGGACCGTAAAAGTATGCCTTGGGGTCATAGTACTAAATCTTCTGACCATAGAAATGTTACCTCACAGCTGTAGTTCAGAATTGTGCGGTCGCAGAATCCCAACTCCTGCCAGATGAAGAGGTCTGCGGACCGCACATGGAATTGTGCGGTCGCAGAACATCCTGATGGGTATTTTTATCTGAGATTTTCAGCCTTGTATAATAGACGAGTTTCAAAAAGTTAGGTCAAGTTTGAACCTCAGCAATTACAGTAGCAGTTTTTCTTTTCCTCTTTTGTTTTTTATTTTATTTTTGTGTATTTTTCAATTGATTTTATCATTTTAAGCTTACATTATGAGTTTAATTAGTCTTTCTTATTCTTTTTCTTCAAACCGAAGTATGAGTAGCTAGATTTTTACTAGGGTTGTGACCCAAACCTATTGTGTAAACCTTATGGGTATATAATTTAGTGCTTGTTTATAATTGGGTGTTTATTATTTAGCCTATTTCATGCTTTAATTTGTGGAATTCATGGTTGCCAACATTAGTTCATGCCTATTTGACTTAGTCTCTACTTGAAAAAGAGAGACTTAGTCTAGGGAAACTTGACTAACAAGGAATTGAGTCAATCGAGAGATTGATTAGCCCAATTAAAGGATTCAACCTAGAGATAGTAATAACCCATGAGCTTTTATCAACTGTTTTGTGTGATACCATTTGGTCTTGAGAAAGACAAATTGGGCAAAATCTCTCTATGATCGAGAGGTATTTAATGGGTAATTGAGAGTTGATAGCTATAATACACCCTGATCAACAAAATAAAGACCTAACCCATTAGGAAAACATCTAGGTAATGGTTACAACCCTAGGATTTTTATCAATTTGAAAAACCTCAAAAACAATTATCCTAGTCTTCCTTCTTTATTTTGCAAGCTTTAGAGTAAAATTAGCGATAGAAAACAACCTTTTTGTGGAAGTGCAAATCTAGATGATGCAATCACGCGCATTAAAATATATACCCCTAACTCCCATCTCAGCTCCCTGTGCATTCAACCCAGACTCTTAGTTGGGTTACTATAATTGCAAACAGCCGTTTCATACCTCTTTAGAGGTGTGCATTTGGACGCGATAAATTTTTGGCGCCGTTACCGGGGAGTTAAAAAATGGTGTTGGCTATATATTTGGGTGTGTTTTTGGAGTATCTTCTTTTCCTTATGTGTTACTACTTGTTTGAGAAATCGTAGGTATAACCATGGCAAACAATGAGCTCGAAAATATTTCTTTGGGGGATGTGGACATTGAGGATGACCAAGTGGATGAGGTTCCTCTTGAACCTCAAGCCAATGAGGGATATGCAAGTGCAATAGTCCCTCCCCTTATTAGGGCGGTTAACTTTCAAATAAACAACATGATCCTCACTTTTCTAGAGCAACGAGGGGTCTTGACGGTGATCCAAGTCAAAATGCATACAAACATTTGAAGGGGTTTGTAGACACGTGTTAGGGGAGAAAACAAACAAATGTCACTGAGGATGCTTTGAGGCTAAGGCTTTTTCCCTTCTCTCTACGGGGGAAAGCTTTAGATTGGTTGGAATGTTTTTTGAACCATTCCATTCACACTTGGGATGAATTGGTGGAAAAGTTTATTTCTAAGTACTTCTTTCTGGGGCACATGGCTACACTTCGGGATAAAATTTTGGTGTTCAAGAAAGAGTCAAATGAACCTCTACACGAGATATGGGAACGATATAGAATAATGGTTAAGAATGTCCCAACAAGGATATGAAGGAGGACATGATTCGACAAACTTTCTATCGTGGGATCAACACAACCAACAAATGTGTAGTGAATCAACTTGCTGGTGGGAACTTCATGACTACGCCTTATGCTGAGGCGTGTGAGATTTTAGATGAAATGGCGGAAACATCATCGGCATGGAAATCCCGGGCTAATGATCCACAAGGTGATTCCAATGTGATCCACCTTCACAAAGAGTTGCATGACCATGGGCAAGCCATAGCCAAATTGACTACCGCCATGAATCAACTAGAAAAGGCTCAACTTCAACAAGTGCAAAATCCTAGGAAAGTAAATGCCATGGAGGGAGTAAACATGATGATGAACAAAAGGAGAACCAAGGGTCCACAAGTACAACATCGAGTGGACAATTTTGTGCAAGAAAATAGTGGGTTTGATCAAGATGATTCCTAAAATGACCAAGAAGATGAGGTGCAATATGTGAACAATTTTCAAAGGCAACAAAACAACTTCCAGGGACCAAGCCAACAATAATGGAGACCTCAAAATAATCAAGGCAATTGGAATTCTCACAATCAAGGAAATTGGAGTGGTGGAAACAATCAATAAAATTAGAGTAACAACAACAATAAAGGAAATTGGAGTGATGGAAACAATCAAGGGAATTGGCATAACAACAATAATCAATGCATGGGTGGGGGGGAGGGGGGTAACGATCAAGGTGGATGGAGTAATAATCAAGGCAACAGGGGGGGGGGGTGAGGTTTTCAAAGGCCCCCAATGTATCAACAATCGAGCAACCCACCTTATTATCCTTCCCATGGTCCTAGTTCTTCCAACAATGAGATGGGGCGTATTGAGAACATGTTCAAGCAAATGATGGAAAAGAATGCCGATTCGGATGCCTAACTTGCCTCACACAACTCATTGATCCGCAACTTAAAAGTCCAAATGGGACAAATTTCTCAAGCTCTAAATTCTCGTCCTAAGGAGGCACTACGAAGTGACACGGTGGTAAACCCAAAGGATGGAAACAACACTTGGCATGTCGTAGCCGTCACTACAAGAAGTGGAAGAGGTGGGAATGCACCCACCTCAAGTCAAGCAACTTGTGGATGATGAGAAAGTGGTACAAGAAGAAAAGGTCCCGAACAATGTGGTGCAACCAAATGATGAAGTTCAGATTGATATTGATGATAATGTGGAAGAGACTCAAAAGGAAGTGAATCCGTCTAAAGATCACATTATTGACATACCGGAGCCGAAAGTGCAAAAGGCTAAGGCACCATTGCACCTCCACTCCATAACCTCAAAGGCTTGCCAAGAAAAATGGCGAGAATGAATTCAAAAAGATTATTGAAATGATGAAGAGTCTCTTGATCAATGTGCCATTATTGGAAGATTTGGAACAAATGCCCGGTTATGCAAAGTTTATGAAGGATTTAGTGACAAAGAAGCGGTTGATTTATTTTGAAACTATCAAAGTCACTCATCAAGTGAGTGCAATTGTGCATTCAATGGCTCCTAAGTTGGAAGATCCCAGTGCTTTCACAAATCCTTGAACCATTGGAAGCGCCGAGTTTTCTAAAGCTCTTTGTGATCTTGGGGAAAGTATCAATTTGATGACCTAATCAGTTTTCAAGACCTTGGAAATTGGGCAACCAAGACCCACCTCTATGAGATTGCAAGTGGCCGATCGTACAATGAAGACATCTTTGGGAGTGATTGAAGATGTCTTGCTTCGTGCTGATAAATTCATTCTTCCGGAAGATTTTGTCATTCTTAATTGTGAAGTTGAATATGAGGTGTGGATTATTCTTGGAAGATATTTCCTTGCTACGAGGAAGGATCTTTGTGATGTGTAAGCGGAAGAACTCACTTTCCGAGTGGGTGATAAAAAAGTGGTATTCCATGTGTGTAAATCCGTGAGGCAACCAAATAGCAACGAGGTGTGTTCTTTTGTGGATTTGGTGACCGATGTTATTGTTGATGATAAAAGTTCCATGGACTATGTTGGTGATATGTTGGAGGCCGTCTTGCTCAACTTTGATGATGACGAAATAGATGGCTTCATGGAATATGTGATCTCTTTGCAAAGAATGGGGTCGTACAATTATGCACAAAAGAAACTATTCTTGGTTCTTGAAAATAGGAAAACTCCTCCTACAAAGACGTTCATTGAAGAGCCTCCGACCTTGGAGTTGAATCCATTGCCTCCACATATTCGATATGAATTTCTTGGCCCTTGTTCTACTTTACCGGTTATTCTTTCCTCCTGTTTGACTAATGTGCAGGTATATTCTACATTGGTGGTGCTACATAAGAGGAATAAGGCTATTTGGTGGATATTGGCGGATATCCGGGGAATAAGCCCCGCATTTTGCATGCACAAGATCAATGTGGAGGAGGAATCCAAACTATCTATTGAACATCAAAGGAGACTCAATGAGATTATGCAAGATGTTTTCAAAAAGGAGATTATTAAGTGGTTGGATGCTGGGGTTGTCTACCCCTTTTTTGATAGTTTGTGGACTTCTCCGGTTCAATGTGTCCCAAAGAAGGGGGCATGGTGGCGGTCACCAATGACAAGAATGAGTTGATTCCCAAAAGAATGGTGACCGGTTGGAGAGTGTGTATGGACTATCGCAAGCTCAACAAAGTCACAAGGAAGGATCATTTTCCACTTCCCTTCCTTGACCAAATGCTTGATATGTTATCCGGCCGTGCTTTGTATTGATTTCTAGATGGGTATGTGGGCTACAACCAAATCCTTATTGCTCCGGAGGATCAAGTGAAAACAACCTTTACATGTCCCCATGGTACTTTCGCCTTCAAGCGGATGCCATTTGGTTTGTGCAATGCACCGATCACTTTTTAAAAGTGTATGATGGCTATCTTCACGGATATGGTGGAGGAGTAACTTGAAGTTTTCACGGATGACTTCTCGGGGGTTGGGATTATTTTGATGATTGTTTGGAAAATTTAGATAAAGTGTTGACAAGATGTGAATAAACGAATTTGGTGCTCAATTGGGAGAAGATCATTTCATGGTCGAGGAAGGCATTGTCCTTGGACAGAAAATCTCAACGAATGGAATTGAAGTTGACAAGATAAAGATTGAGGTGATTTCTAAACTTCCACCTACAACTTCGGTGAAAGGCCTGTGGAGTTTCTTATGCCACACAGATTTTTACGGCGCTTCATCAAAGACTTCTCTAAGGTGGTGAACCCATTGTGCAAGATTCTAGAGAAAGATGCTAATTTTCACTTCAATGATTGCATGAGAGCCTTTGAATTTTTAAATTTCAAGTTGAAAACCACTCCCATTATTACCGCTCTTAATTAGAGTATCCTTTTTGAACTCATGTGTGATGCTAGTGACATCGCGGTTGGGGCTGTTTTGTGGCAGCACATCAACAAGATTTTTCACGGTCTACTATGCTAATAAAACTATGAATGGTGTCCACGTCAACTATAATGTGAGAAAGAGCTCCTTGACATTTTGTTTGCAATGGAGAATTTCCGCCCGTACTAGATGGGTGCGAAAGTTATTGTCAACACGGATCATGCGACACTTTGTTATCTTATGAGAAAGAAAGATTAAAAGGATCGGTTGATAAGATGGGAACTTTTGTTGTAAGAGTTTTATATTGACATTCAAGATAGAAGATGGAGTTAAAGTCAAGTGGCATAACACTTGTCTCGTTTGGAGGAGGAGGGGAGGCCGCATAATGGCCTTGAAATTAATGTTTCCTTCCTCGATGAGCAACTCTTGTCTATTTCAATGGAGGAGGTTCCATGTTTCGTGGATCTATCAAATTTTCTTGTGTGTGGAATCATCCCAAATGATTTCTCTTCAAATCAAAGGAAGAAGCTCAAACGGGATTGTCAATATTTTCATTGGGACGAACCATACCTTTTCTGAATTTGCATGGATGGAGTCATTAGAAGATGTGTACCTGCAGAAGAGCAAGGTGAAATTCTTTGGTCTTGTCATTTTTTGCCATATGGTGGTCACCATGGTGGACATTGGTCGCGGTTGATTATGTGTCTAAATGGGTTGAGGCCATTGCTCTACCCAACAATTAAGCGAGAAGTGTGGTGGAATTTTTGAGGAAGAATATTTTCACAAGGTTTGGTACTCCACGGGCTATTATAAGCGATGGGGGGTCTCACTTTTACAACAAGGATTTTGACACTTTGATTAGCAAGTATGGTGTTACTCATAAAGTTAAGAATCCCTATCATCCACAAGCTAGCGGTCAAGTGGAAGTCTTCAACTGGCATATAAAGAGTATTATGTCCAAAACAGTGAATGCTAACTGCACGGATTGGTCAAAGAAGCTTGATGATGCATTACGGGCTTATCGGACGGCTTTCAAAACACCTACCGAAATGTCTCAATACCGGTTAGTGTTCGACAAAGTTTTTCATCTTCCATTGGAACTTGAGCACAAAGTCATGTGGGCTCTAAACAAGTTGAATCTTGACTGGGATGTAGCCGCTAACATGAGGGTTGCACATTTAAATGAATTGGATGAGTTCCGGTACCATGCTTATGCAAGTTCGTCCTTGTACAAAGAAAATATGAAATATATTCATGACAAATACATTTGGAACAAAGAGTTCAAGGTGCGCGATCTTATATTGTTGTTCAACTCACAGTTGAGGATGTTTCCCGGAAAGCTAAAGTCTAAATTGAGTGGTCCCTTTGAAATTGTGGGTGTGGCGCCTTTTGGTGCATTGGACTTGAAGAACAAAAACAAAGAGGTATTCCGAGTCAATGGTCATCGAGTGAAGCACTATTTGGGAAAATTTGGTGATGGTCACGTCGTGGCGGTGATTCATTTCAACTGATGGTATTCTGCGTCGTGCCGCCATGTTAAATCAGGAGCTTCTTGGGAGGAAACCCATATGTCTTTATATTTTTCTTTTCTTCCTTTGTAGTTAGCTGCTATATTTGTGCTAACATGATTTGAAATGGGCTACATGGATGGTGTGCCTTAAAGTAATTGTGGACAGGGATCTGGTTAAGTGTTGAAAGAATTGCGGAGCGCTGTTGCATAGTACGGACCACACCATTATGATTGCTGCAGCCAAAGTGCTTTGCAGCCGCACAATTAACTTAAGGACTGCACAAATGGAATATGGAAAATGAAAACTCTCTGAAGTTAGTCTGTCAGAAAAAAAGTCGATCTGCGGCCGCAACAGAAAATATGCGGTCTGCAACAAGGGATCTGCGGCCGCACACACAATTATGTGGACCGCAAAACAAAATGGCACTTAAGCCCCCTGGTAACAGAGTGCGGACCGCAACTGGAATTTGCAGCTGCACCCGCTTCTTTTTCCTCTTAACAACTTCAAGCATATAAATAAGAGGGCTAGGTCTATTGTTACCCTTTTCCCTCTCTGAGAACGCAATTAGTACTAAATTGAAATCTCTTGTTAAATCATCTTCCCACACTCCTAGTAATTGTTGATCACTCATTTATTGCACTCATTCAATTTTTATGCTTCATAATCTTGTTATTTTTCCTTTATGTCACGACCCAAATTTCCCTCCGTTGAGTATCGTGATGGCACCTAGTCTTAGGGACTAGGTAAGCCTGACATTACCACTGAACAACAACAATAATAAAGGAATTTTTTAACAATTTCGAAATAGAATTCTTGACAGAGTTTACAAATTTCCCAAAACCCGGCAAAATACAAGTCATAAGCTCAACGAAATCTTTCTATCAAATCTAAATACAGCTGTCTATAAGTACAGTTTAATAGAAATAAAACAGGAAGGTGACTCCGAAGCCAGCGAACGCAAAAATAATTTACCTTGAGTCTCCTCAGCAATGATCTACGCAGCTACTAACAACAATAACCTGGATCTGCACACAAAGTTGTGCAGAAATGTAGTATGAGCACACCACAGCGATGCCCAGTAAGTATCAAGACTAACCTCGATGAAGTAGTGATGAGGACTAGTCAAGACACCACCGGTCTAATAAGTAAAAAGGCATAAATGTATAAAAGACCGAAACATAATATCTATCTATATATTTTTCAATATAATTAACGATACGATCGAATAATACGAAAGGAAATTCAATAATTACGATCAACGGACAACATAATAGAAATATGTAAAAAGAATGGAAAGAATGCAATCCAAATGGCGAGAATCACAACCCAATAAAAGCACTAGAAACTCAACACTGCATCAATTTATTCACGTCAGGCCTTAGCCAATAAACTCAATAAAACTGGTCAACCTTCGACTGAAAACCTCTAAATCGTGAGTTTATTTTGAAAGCTTTAAAGATATTCTCCTTTCGGAATAGAGAAATTTCTTCTTTGAAACATACTTTCTCTGAATGTATATTTATATATCTTTATAAAGAGAAATCTTAACGATATAGTCTCTTCAAAATACGTGGTGTCCAAATATACTTTCCCAAATAGTGCTCTTTAAAATATCATCAAAATACGTGATGTTCAAATATATTTTTCCAAGTACTGCTTTTTCAAATATCATCAAAATACGTGATGTTCAAAATATATTTTTCCAAGTACTGCTCTTTCAAATATCATCAAATTACGTGACGTTCAAAATATGCTTTCCCAAATACTGCTCTTTCAAATATCATTATTTTGCAAGACAAATGCTTTTCAAATATACTTTCGAAATAGAAGCACTTTAGACATAACTTTTCTTGGAGATAATTGCTTTTCAGCTATACCTTTCAATACATATATTTATATCTTTTGATCTAGATCTCCTCAATCATAAACCTACCGGAACTCAGAATTTTTCATGCAATGCAGTACAGGGGGAAAGCTCCCGGATCTCTATCCGTAGTCCCAATTTAAATATGTGATGCAGTACACGGGGAAAGCTCCCGGATCTCTGTCCGCAGTCCCAATTTAAATATGTGATGCAGTACAGGGGGAAAGCTCCCGGATCTCTGTCTGTAGTCCCAGTTTAAATATGCAGTGCAGTACAGGGGGAAAGCTCCCGGATCTCTGTCCATAGTCCCAATTTAAATATGCAATACAGTACAGGGGGAAAGCTCCCGGATCTCGGTTCGTAGTCCCAATCTAAATATACAATGCAGCCACTGAGGAAAACAACCAGAATGCAATAGAAACAACATATATTACCACAACCGGCGCAAAAGCAAACAAGACCAAATACAAAGTGCGATGAGCAAATCAATACAAAGACTTAAATCACAAAATGGTAAAGACTCTCTCATAAGAAGTAGCCACTGAAAGGAATGCCAAGCACAAAGAGGAACATCATAAAAAGGGGAAAACAAGGAAAATATAACCATGATTCTATCTATTAAAGTTCGCAACCAAGAAACCAAATCATCCCGGAAAGGGAATCAGTTATAACCAATATCACTTAGACAATTAGCTTCACCGAATAAACTCAGTTTGAACAAATGCTTAGTAAATAGGCAGCATCAGAGAAATACTGTCAACATGGGCGGTCATCAATTAAACCTAAGTAGTACCTGAGGGGAAAGTCATCTAAATCACAATGTACGACTCACGGGCATGCTTGACCAGCGTATAGATATTCCGAATTACTTTTTAGACATTTATAGGGCGAGATTATACTAGTTTTAGTCACATAGGCAGCGTATGAAGGAAGATATAGCATAACCGTAGGAAAAGAAAAGTCTTCATTTAATTCAATTAAGATCATATAAGAAACAAGGAATGCTAGGCAAGTACTTCTAATTTGAACAGGAAGAGATGAGACTAGAAATCAGGAATTCAGATATAACCAGTGTGATACCTATACTGGGAACATAAGGACCCAAAATCCCTAAAGGGCGATCTATTTGCAAGTAAGTTCGAGTACACACTCGTCACCTCACGTACGCAGATTATAATCAACATAGAAGACTCAATCCTAAGGGGTAGTTACCCCACCCAAGGTTAGGAAAGATACTTACCTAGACTCCAAGAATCCAAATCAAGCCTCTAGCACCGCTTTCCTTATGAACTCAACTCCAAATCAATTGTATCTAGACATAATCAACTCAATAACATCAATAAATGCTAAGAAATTCAATTTAAATGCCTAATTATGGATTTCCCAACATTCTTCAAAAATTTCCAAAAATCGACCCCGGTCCCGCTTGGTCGAAACACGAGGTTCGGACCAAAACTCTATCACCCATTCACCCAGGATCCCGAATGTAATTTGTTTTGAAATCCGACCCCAAAACAAGGTCAAATTCCCAAATATTCAAAAAGCCCTAATTCTACCCAAAAATCCCAATTTCTACCTTTGGTTTCATATTTTTAGGCCTAGAATCTAATAGATGTTGATGAAAATGGAAGGAAACGAGTTAAAGATTACTTACCTAAGAGATTATGGTGAAGAAGCTCTTCAAAAATCGCCTATGGGGTTTGGAGAAGAAGAGGGTTTATGATGTTTGGTAAAAATCCCGTAATGGTTCTGTTTTTAGACCTAGAATTAATTGGGCGATCTTACTCGGTGCGTTCGCGGCACGTGCACTGCGTTCACACAGGCTATCCTAACCTACCCTCTGTGATCGCGCCCCAACTGGTGTGTTCGCACAGGCTTTGCACCACCCAGTCTCCCAGACCTTTTGACCCTGTGCATTCGCGACTGGTTGATACGTTCGCATAGGGTCTTCTCCCTATAGGTCCGCGTTCGCACCCTTGGGGTTGCGTTTGCATAGAGTATAGTTTACCCAGACCCCCAGATCCCACACTACCCTGTGGGTTCACACTCCCTTGAGTGTGTTCGCATAGGGCAATTACCTGGACACCAACAACAACAATGAAACACCAGATTTTTACAAAGTTTTGCACTCCGACACTTACCCGGAACTCACCCGAGCCCTCGGGGCTCAAATCCAAATACACACACAATATCATAAATATCCTACGGATTTATTCAAGTAATTAAACCATCCAAATAACATCATAAACATCGAATTAAACCTCAAAATCTATAGAAATTCTCAAAAACTTCATAAACTTCAAATTTTGCATTTAAGGTCCGAATCACACCAAACGAAGTCCGTTTATTTCTAAACTTCACAAATAATACATATAAACATATTGAACATGTTCCGGGCTCTAGAACCAAGATACGGGCCCGATACCACAGTTTTCACATAACATTTCATTTTCAAAAACCTTTATATTTTTCAAAAAATAGTTTTCTTTAAAAAATCATTTCTCGGACTTGGGACCTCGGAATTTGATTCTGGGCATACGCCCAAGTGCCATATTTTCTTATGGACCCTTCGGGACCATCAAATCATGGGTCCGGATCCATTTAACAAAAACGTTGGCTGAAGTCAACTTTATTTAAATTTCTAATACAAAAATTATCATTTTTATCAGTTTTTCACATAAAGGCTTCTCGGCTACACGCCCGGGATGCTCACGCAAATCGAGGTGAGATAGAAGGAGGTTTTCACGACCTCGAAACATAGAATTAGCTAGAAATATACGGGATTACCTTTTGGGTCATCACAATCTCCCCCTCTTAAACAAACGTTCGTCCTCGAACGTGCTAAGATTCACTTTGAACTCATCCAATCACTGATTGAGCACTTCCAACACACACTCGCGGGTGATCCCACGTGACCCCAACCTACATAAGTCTGATGAAACCATCACAACTGCCATATAGTCTTTCCATCATCATCGATAAGCCTCATACCTCAATTCCTCACTTTCTGCTCATTTCCAAAAGACCCGATTCTGAATCCATATCCGGCATTAGCCTCAACCAGCTGCATCAACTCAGGCCTATGCCCATAAGGCACAGCCACACATCATAGCACATCACACATAGGCTCAATGGTACTTTTGATCACAATAACTGCCTGAAATCAGCTCAACATTGGCAATTAGTCCCACATATGGAAGAACTCTGTTTCCAAATCTCATAATATCGATAATGATGCAATAAACACGAAGACCTCATCATTAGACTCCCGAATCACCGAGTCACAGCTACTACCACCGGGCACACATCCCGCAAGCTAAGCTAAGGAAGCACATAACGAAATGACTGAGTATGAAAATAGAAGCATATTGAGTACTATCAACCAGGTCCATAGGCATAACTCTCTATCAATACTGACTTAAAAGAGCAATATAACAAGGGAGAAGCAAGGCATATGAACAAATCACAAGGATCCCATTTTGATATAACTTCCACCGCGGTATTCAGCCCTGTCCAAACATATCAAATAACAAAGAATCACGAGGGTCTCGCCCTCAACTCTATGTCACATGTCAAAAATATATCATACCAATAGAATTTCTCCCTTAACTCATCTCAACTGATAAAAATCATAATGCTAGCTGATCTCACATCTCGATGGAGTATCAAATCACAACTCGAAAACAAAATCCTTAGGAGAATCACATAAAGCTTACCACGAAGAACAACAAGGACTCACTGCCAGTTTCACTACTATCAAGAATGAATAAAACAACGATAGACACAGACTACTACTCAGAGAATTTCCCAACAAGAGTAAACACAAAATAGAGTGAAGAACATGAAACTCACTCATAAATGAAACAACAAATAAGGGAACTCGTCCCGACCAGCAGAGCTATAATGAAATTTAACGGTACCCCACTTTAGCACATCAAGACATACGTGGGTGATAATATTTGGCACAATGGACTCTAGCCTACTATATGCAACACATCAACGGGTCGGGCCTCCCCCTCTTAGGCGCCCTCTATCCACCTGTATACCCTGCTATAACTCTCCTACCTGAATCCTAGAACAATCACTCACCCTGTGGCTAACATCTCCACACTGAAAACGATATATGTGCAGATGTGGCTGTAGAAAATCCACAATACGGATCCTCCGAGACCCATGAGTACCTGAAAAGCTCCCATGCGAAGCTGGTAATGCAACTGAACTGGTTGACCCTAAATTCTCTTCCATGCCTGAGTCCCTCAATAAATCTATAGACTTACCTCCTAACTAAAGCAATCAAGTGAGGTGTATATCTGGCCAACTCGCTGGATCTAACGACATACTCCCATAGTGAGATAGCGCCCTTACGCAATTGCTCAAACTCGCGCGCTGTACATCCCGAAGGAACTGAGGTGAAACTCTCTCAAAGCATCTCCGAAAGACTGAATCCATGCTAGTGAAGCTAAATCGGCCAGGTTACCCCAACTCATATGCCGCCACCATTGATCAATCCACTACTCTGAATCTGAGACTAGACAAAAGCAATCCTTCTCCATAACACCCGAAGTGCGAAGAATATAGTGACACTCCCCCAGGAAACCCGGGGCACCATCTGCCGCCAATCCACTGAAAGATAGAAGGGTTGTACTCCCTGTACCCCTCAAGCCCAAGGTATTTTCCCTCCGATGCTACTGCCCTAACCACGACTGAACTGAAACCACGTGTCGTGCTGCCATGACAACTGGAACCTGACCAATATGATCTCACCGCTCTGAAGTGTAGATGGTGGGAGTCTTAAATCCTCCCCTGATCCGTGTAATAGCCGGTGAACTAAAATCAATCTCGCCTGAGTCAATGTACTACTTATACTCAAAACTCTGTTCAGGTCCCCTGAAGTCCGGGGTAGCAACAGGCACCCCCAGTACCTGTCCCCCAACTAGAACTACGGGCGACTCCTCAACGGCTGCTCCGGTCGGTATCTTAACTGCGGCACGTGCTCCTCGTTGGCCTTTGTCTTTGACCCTTGCGATGTTTGCTTCAGATAACATCATCAGGAACCGCAGCTCGTGCCTTCACCATCAATGAGAGAATGGAATGATAATTTCAACCTTCAAGATCAATGAACTCGCACGATAGGAATGAAGGAAGTGAAATTGTCTTAATAGTTCCGTAGCCTCTCGAAGATAAGTACAGACGTATCCGTACCGATCCGCATGACTCTACCAAACTCGCTTATGACTCGTAGCACCTATGAACCTAGAGCTCTGATACCAACTTGTCACGACCCAAATTTTCCTCCGTTGGGTATCGTGATGGCGCCTAGTCTTAGGGACTAGGTAAGCCTAACATTACCACTTAAAATGAACAATAATAAAGGAATTTTTTTAACAATTTCAAAATAGAATTCTTGATAGAGTTTACAAATTTCCCAAAACCCGGTAAATACAAGTCATAAGCTCTACGAAATCTTTCTAACAAATCTAAATACAACTGTCTAGGAATAAGTAAGTACAACTGAATAGAAATAAAATAGGAAGGTGACTTCGAAGCCTGCGAACGCAACATCAGGTTACCTTGAGTCTCCTCAGCAATGATCTGCGCAACTACTAACAACAATAACCTGGATCAGCACGAAAAAATATGCAGAAGTGTAGTATGAGCACACCACAGCGGTGCCCAGTAAGTATCAAGACTAACCTCGGTGAAGTAGTGACAAGGACTAGTCAAGACACCACCAGTCTAATAAGTAAAAATGCATAAATGTACACAAGACCGAAACATAATATCTATCTAAATATTTTTCAATATAATTAACGATACGATCGAATAATACGGAAGGAAATTCAATAATTACGATTAACGGACATCATAATAGAAATACGCAAATAGAATGGAAAGAATGCAATCCAAATGGCAAGAATCACAACCCAATAAAAGCACTAGCAACTCAGCACTGCATCAATTTATTCACATCAGGCCTTAGCCAATAAACTCAATAAAACTGGTAAACCTTTGCGTGAAAACCTTTAAATCGTGAGTTTATTTTGAAAGCTTTAAAGATATAATCCTTTCGGAATAAAGAAATTTCTTCTTTGAAACATACTTTCTCTGAATGTATATTTATGTATCTTTATAGAGAGAAATCTTCACAACATAGTCTCTTCAAAATACGTGGTGTTCAAATATACTTTCCCAAATAGTGCTCTTTCAAATATCATCAAAATACGTGATGTTCAAAATATATTTTCCCAAGTTCTGCTCTTTCAAATGTCATCAAAATACGTGATGTTCAAAATATATTTTTCCAAGTACTTCTCTTTCAAATTTCATCAAAATACGTGATGTTCAAAATATACTTTCCCAAATACTGCTCTTTCAAATATCATTATTTTGCAAGACAAATGCTTTTCAAATATACTTTCGAAATAGAAGTCCTTTAGACATAACTTTTCCTAGAGATAATTTCTTTTCAACTATACTTTTTAATACATATATTTATATCTTTCGATCCAAATCTCCTCAATCATAAAACTACCGCAACTCAGTCCGCAACTCAAAATTTGTCATGCAATGCGGTACATGGAGAAAGCTCCTGGATCTCTGTCCGTAGTCCCAATTTAAATATGCGATGCAGTACAGGGGGAAAGCTCTCGGATCTCTATCCGTAGTCCCAATTTAAATATGTGATGCAGTACAAGGGGAAAGCTCCCGGATCTCTATCCGTAGTCCCAATTTAAATATGCAGTGCAGCACAGGGGGAAAGCTCCCGGATCTCTGTCCGTAGTCCCAATTTAAATATGCAATGCAGTACAGGGGAAAAGCTCCCGGAACTCGGTCCGTAGTCCCAATTTAAATATGCAGTGCAGCACAGGGGGAAAGCTCCCGGATCTCTGTCCGTAGTCCCAATTTAAATATGCAATGCAGTACAGGGGAAAAGCTCCCGGAACTCGGTCCGTAGTCCCAATTTAAATATACAATGCAACCACTGAGGAAAACAACCAGAATGCAATAGAAATAACATATATTACCACAACCGGCGCAAAAGCAAACAAGACCAAATACAAAGTGCGATGAGCAAATCAATACAAAGACTTAAATCACAAAATGGTAAAAACTTGCTCATAAGAAGTAGCCACTGAAAGGAATGCCAAGCACAAAGAGGAACTACATAACGAGGGGAAAACAAGGAAAATATAACCACGATTCTATCTGTTCAAGTTCGCAACCAAGAAACCAAATCATCCCGGCAAGGGAATCAGCTATAACCAAACTCACTTAGACAATTAGCTTCACCGAATAAACTCAGTTTGAACAAATGCTTAGTAAATAGGCAGCATCAGAGAAATACCGTCAACATGGGCGGCCGTCAATTAAACCTAAGTAGTACCTGAGGGGAAAGTCATCTAAATCATAATGTACGACTCACGGGCATGCTTGCCCAGTGTATAGATATTCTGAATTACTTGTTAGACATTTATAGGGCGAGATTATACTAGTTTTAGTCATATAGGCAGCGTATGAAGGAAGATATAGCATAATGGTAGGAAAAGAAAAGTCTTCATTTAAGTCAATTAAGATCATATAAGAAACAAGGAATGCTAGGCAACTACTTCTAATTTGAACAGGAAGAGATGAGACTAGAAATCAGGAATTCAGATATAACCAGTGCAATTCCTAAATCAAGCCTCGCGTACGCGGACTACAATCAACATAGAAGATTCAATCCTAAGGAGTAGTTCCCCCACACAAGGTTAGGCAAGATACTTACCTCGACTCCAAGAATCCAAATCAAGCCTCTAGCACCGCTTTCCTTACGAACTCGACTCCAAATCAATCGTATCTAGACATAATCGACTCAATAACATCAATAAATGCTAAACAATTCAATTTAAATGCCTAATTATATATTTCCCAACATTCTTCCAAAATTTCCAAAAATCCACCCCGGGCCCGCTTGGTCGAAACACGAGGTTCGGAAAAAAACCCAATCACCCATTCACCCACGAGCCCGAATATATAATTTCTTTTGAAATCAGACCCTAAAACAAGTTTAAATTCCCAAATATTCAAAAAGTCCTAACTCTACCCAAATATCCCTATTTCTACCATTGATTTCATGTTTTTAGGCCTAGAATCTAATAGGTGTTGATGAAAATGAAACGAAACGAGTTAAAGATTACTTAACTAAGAGATTATGGTGAAGAAACTCTTCAAAAATCGCCTATGGGGTTTGGAGAAGAAGAGGGTTTATGAATTTTGGTAAAAATCCCGTAATGGTTCTGTTTTTAGACTTAGAAATAACTGGGCGATCTTACTCAGTGCATTCGCAGCACGTGCACTGCGTTCGCACAGGCTATCCTAACATACCCTCCACGATCGCTCCCCAACTGGTGCGTTCGCATAGGCTTCGCACCACCCAGTACCCCAGACTTTTTGACCCTGTTCGTTCGCAACTGGTTGATGCGTTTGCATAGAGTATAGCTTACCCAGACCCCCAGATCCCACACTACCCTGTGTGTTCGCACTCCCTTGAGTGCGTTCGCATAGGGAAATTACCTGTACACCATCAACAACAATAAAACACCATATTTTTACCAAGTTTTGCACTCCAACACTTACCCAGAACTCACCCGAGCCCTCGGGGCTCAAAGACAAATACACACACAACCTCATAAACATCCTACGGATTTATTCAAGTAATTAAACCACCCAAATAACATCATAAACATCGAATTAAACCTCAAAATCTATAGAAATTCTCAAAAACTTCATAAACTTAAAATTTTGCATTTAAGGTCCGATCACGCCAAACAAAGTCCGTTTATTTCCAAACTTCACAGATAATACATATAAACATATTGAACATGTTCCGGGCTCTGGAACCAAGATACGGGCCCGATACCACAGTTTTCACATAACATTTCATTTTCAAAAACCTTTATATTTTTCAGAAAATAATTTTCTTTAAAAATTCATTTCTCGGACTTGTGACCTCGGAACTCGATTTCGGGAATACGCCCAAGTCCCATATTTGCCTACGGACCCTCCGGGACCGTCAAATCATAGGTCCGGGGTCCGTTTACCAAAAAAATTGACTGAAGTCAACTTTATTCAAATTTCTAATACAAAAATTATCATTTTTATCAGTTTTTCACAGAAAGGCTTCCCGGCTACACGGCTGGGCTGCACACGCAAATCGAGGTGAGATAGAAGGAGGTTTTTACGACCTCATTACACAGAATTAGTTAGAAATATATGGGATGACCTTTTGGGTCATCACATTTTAAGTTTTAGATTTTTGGTTAATTTTAGGCCATTTATCAATAGAATTCAATTGTACATATTTGTGGGGGTATATCTGTAGTAGGTTAACTGGTAAATGTTTCTAGGGGGATTGGGTAAATGTATTTTCATGCTTTGATGATGTTACCATGTAAAAATGTGCACAAAAAAATGGCAAACCCTAGAAGTGACTGTTCGTAATTGTTTGAACCTTGCGGCCGCAAGAAATTTGTGCGGTTTGCAGAAGTTGAGTCTAGGGAACTTTAGTTAAGCATGATTCTGCATCTGTAACAAAAGTTTTGCGGAATGCAAGATTTCCATTGCGGCTGCACAACAACTATTTCACTTTCTACAGAGAAGTGTGCATATTTGTGATTCAATGTGGGGCCGCAAGATAAAATATGCGGTCCACAGAAAACATGTTGCGGCCGCACATCAGCCAACTCTCTGTCATCAGAGAGTTAGCATATTTTTGATTTATGAGTTGCGGCTGCAATGAAAAATGTGCGGACCATACTTTACACCTGCGTCCATAATAAGGAATTGTGAGGTCCGCAAGGCCCAATCTGTGGCCGTAAGGAAAAATGTGCGGACCGCAGATCCTCACCCTATAAGAATGACTTTAATGTGACCTTCACTGTGTCTTTTGGTGTTCTCTTATATATCTCCTGTATCTGATTGAACATTAAATTGCCATTAATAACTGCTTCTACTTAATATAGATAATGGTTCGATCGAGAGGCAGAGGTGATATTCAAAAGGAAGGGGTGAACCTTCTAGGGGTCGAGGAAAGAGTTCCTTACCCCTCGCCCAACAAAAAACAATCACAAAGAAACCTACAACCGGCAGAGGGAGAGGTGCAGACCTCTCCGAGACCAGTTCTTATGTCTCATCTAGGGAAGCATCAGAGGCCAACTCACCCTCTGTATATGAGCATTTGTTTTTCCAGTCGAGGCCGATAGGGAGATATCAACTCAGGGACGAGTCATCCACATCTTATAGCACTTCCGAGGGCTTGGAAAATGCTAGTCAAGATTCTGAGCCATCTAGTACACCTGCGTCTGAGGCACTAGAGACATGAGTTCAGGACATCCTCGATGATGGCAGAGGTGGAGATGTTACAGTTGTTGGACTTGAAAGGTCAAAGAAGAAAGAGGTAGGGGAGGACCGGTTTATCATCTTGGCCCCCTTGTCAAGCTTCCGTGAATGGTGGCTAGAGAGGTCACTTGCTCTTGAGTTACAGTTTCAGTTGAAAGATCGGGAGAGGTATAACCCTGTAGTATTGAGACAGTTTAGAGAATGCAAAGGGTGGATGTGGTTTACCCAGAGCGTGGTGGATGTTAAGGACTACCTTTTCCAGGAATTCTATGGCAATGTGGCGCATATCTAAAAAGGGCCAAAGGTGACGAAAGAGAGAAAGGGACACAGTGGGGGTTTCTATTCACAGGAGCACTCTGAGCTTTGAGGCAAAGGGGTGGCAAACCTTTGTATGCAGCAGACTGGACCCATGCTAGAATGTGACCTATATCCCGATTCCTCAGGCAGTTTTAGTTGCTTCTATCATGCCCGGGTACCCTATCAATTTGGGTGTTGCGATATCGACAAACATCTTTGTGATCGCTCGCCAAGCTAACATGTCCTACTCATATCCCAACACTATTATAGAGTATCTCACGGATGCAAGGGTAGAGCCGATGGACTTTGATACAAAGGTGCGGGTGAAGAAGCCTTTCTCATGGTACTCACTGATAGACGCACACAATCCTAAAAGAAAAGGTCAATCGTCTACCACAATAGGCCAGTTTGATGAGCCATCGGTGGTAGTTGCCGAGGCAGCTGATGTTCCATCCACTTCGACCGAGCCTTCATCTAGTGCCGTAGATATACCTCCACCACCATCTTCAGTATCTACTACAGTTCCTGTCATAGGTTCCACCTCGGCTTTGAAGACGGCGCACATGCCTACTGCTCCACTTTATGCGCTATGAGTCTTCCAGACATTGGCGAGCCTCAATAACTGTATGAAAACAACAACTATAAATATGTCTGACTTATCTAGCACTGTTGCAACACATTTTTCTATTCAAGCACCTCATATGCCCCCGTCAGCCGAAGAGACGTTCAAGAAGCTTCTAGGGAACCAGAACACCATCATGGCTACCTTGGTACAACACGAGTCAGTGATCGAAGAGCTGGGCAAAGGAGTAAAGAAGATGACAATGTTCCATGCCAGTAAGAAGTCAGTGGACAAATTCAGGAGACAGTGACCGAGCTTGTAGTAGCCAGAGATATCCCTTTTGACATGCTGATCGAGCCACAAATTTCAGACCCAGATCCTGCAGCACCATCAACACCGCAGTGCGTCAGATGTTCACCAACCCATTCACTCCCAGAGTTGAGGATGACAAGATCCAATTGGATGAGACTGAGCGCGGTGATGTTGTTGTGGAAACAGAGATGTCCAAGGAGCCATAGGGAGTTTTCTGCACTCTTTCCCTTCTTTTACTCTTATTTTGCTAAGCAATGGGGACAATGCTTATTTTTATTCAGGGGTTGGAGTTTATTTTATGACATTTGATCAATTTTGAGACATTTGGCCTAGTCAACCCCTATTGTTATCCCTATTCAACCCATTTAAGCCCCGAGCCTTTCCCATTTGATAACCATGTTACAAGACTTTACCTGTTTTGTTGTGACCCTCTCTTGGTAACTGAGCTTTCCTTAACACTCTTGTGAAATAATTGGCTAAAAATGTAAGTTTGGGAGAAAGGCGAGGAACTTGAAAGAGGTATCAAGGCACAAAAAGAGAAAAGAAATGATGAGAAGGAAAGGCAAGAAAAGAATAGAACAAAAAGAAAAATGCAAAAAAAGGTAAATAAGTGGAAGAGTCGAAGGGATTCAAAGAGAGGTAATGATCCCAAACATGGAGAAATTAAAGAGGGAGAAAATTAATGTCATGATTAAGAAAGAGTTATGTTAAGTATCTATAGTTCCCCATGAAAAAGAAAGTGCCTCAGAGAATTGGAAAAGTGTGAGTCGAGAATAAAAGAATGAAGTGCTTAAGGAAAGTTAACCCACTCAACTGTAAGGCCTCGTAAAATTTTTCCTGAAAATCGGGATTTTTTGATACCAAACTAGGCGTAGAGGTTAATAGTAGTAGAAATTATTTACGGCGAGCTTGTAAGTCGCGATTCAGACTTTTTGGATTGATCAGTGCGTTAATTAGATAAAGGAAGATATTTTGAAGAGAAAGCATTTTTGTGGCACATTATGTTGTCGCAAAATCACTCTGCGGACCGCAAAATGGCCGCAGAGTGAGGAAACCTTTTTGAACAGTTTTGATGTCATTTTTGCGGCCATTATGCGATCACAGATCTACTATGTGGCCGCACTTTGATCGCATATCCAACCTTGAGGTTTTCTATGTGGAAGTTTTGCGGCGCATTATACGACCGCATAATAGGTATGTGGACCGCAGACTGGTCACAAACCAAAGCAGAAAAATGCCCGGGGTCAAGGGCAATTATGCGGCCCATTTGCGGATCGCAGAAGCATTATGCGGTCGCATATTCGACTGCATATCTCTGTCGGGGCTCCTACTTTATAAATTTTAAACCCCACCCCATCTCGTTAAAACACCCATTTTAGACCATTTTGAACATAACTTCTGATATCTTTAGAGTGGGAAAGAGGGTCCTAGAGGGAGAAGGTGTTCTTCATCAAAGAAATTCCTCTTTTGGGCTGACAAATGTCCCAACGGCTTTCATGGATCTTATGAATTGAGTATTCAAGTCTTTTCTTGAGTACTTTGTGATAGTGTTCATTGACGACATTCGTGTATATTCACGAAGCGGGAGGACCATAACGATTATCTCAGGCCTGTTCTACAGACGCTTCATCAGCACCAATTGTATGCGAAGTTTTCAAAATGTGAATTTTGGCTTGAACCCATCACGTTCTTGGTTCATGTCGTCTCTAGAGAAGGAATTATTGTTGATTCTCAAAAGATTGTAGCAGTGAAGAATTGGCCAAGACTCACAACTCCAATAGAGATTCACAGTTTCTTGGGTTTGGCCGGGTATTACAGGAAGTTTGTGGAGGGTTTTTCTACTCTTGCCTCTCCATTGGCTAAATTGACTCAGAAAGAAGTTAAGTTCCAATGGTGCAATACTTGTGAAAGGAGATTCCAGGAGTTGAAGTCGAGGTTAACTACGACCCCGGTGTTGACTCTGCCAAAGGGTACAGATGGGTTCGTGGTATATTATGAGGCTTCGAGGATGGGGCTTGGGTGTGTGTTGATTCAACATGGAAATGTTATAGTTTATGCTTCTAGACAACTCAAGAATCATGAAAAAAACTATCCAACTTATGGCTTAGACCTTGCGGTGGTGGTTTTTGCATTGAAGATTTGGCGTCATTACTTGTATGGGGTCCATGTGGATATATTTACAGACCACAAGAGCCTTCAATATATTTTCAAACAGAAGGAATTGAATTTGACGAAGAGAATGTGGCTTGAGTTGCTTAAAGACTACGATATCGATATTTTATATCATCCGGGGAAGGCTAATGTTGTGGAGGATGCTCTTAGTCGGAAATCTATGGTTAGTTTGGCTCCCTCGAAAGCATATCAAAGGCTGTTGGCCAGGGAGGTTCGCCAGCTGCCTACTTTGGGAGTTCGTCTTATGGACTCTAATGAAGGAGGAGTAATTGTACAGAATAGAGCGGAATCATCGCTTGTGGCGGAGGTCAAGGAGAAGCAATACAATGATCCATTGTTGGTACAACTGAAGGAGGGGATTCATAAACATAAGACCACAACTTTTTCTCTTGGCATGGATGATGGTATACTACGGTGCCAAGGGCGACTATGTGTTCCAAATGTAGATGGTCTTCGGGAAAGAATCATGGTTGAAACTTACACTTCAATATATTTTGTGCACCTAGGTTCTACGAAAATGTATCATGATCTCAAGGAAGTCTATTGGTAGAATGACATCAAGAGGAATGTGGCGGACTTTGTGGAAAAATGTCCAAACTATCAGCAAGTGAAACCCGAGCATCAAAGGCCTGGTGGTTTGGCACAGAATATAGAAATCCCAATGTGGAAGTGGGAAATGATTAATATGGACTTTGTGGTAGGAATACTGGGCACCCCGCGCAAGTCTGACTCAATTTGGGTGATCGTGGATCGACTCATGAAATCAGCACACTTCTTGCCAGTTAAATATACAGACATATCGGAACAATATGCTTAGTTATATGTCAAGGAAATAGTCAGGCTTCATGGCACTCTAGTTTCCATAATATTGATTGAGGGGCTCAGTTCACGGCCAATTTTTGGAAGAACTTTCAGTAGGGTTTGGACACGCAGGTAAATCTTAGCACAACCTTCCATCCACAGACTGACGGGCAAGCAACACGGACTATTCATACGCTTGAGGACATGTTGCGTGCTTGTGTTCTTGACTTTAAAGGTAGCTGGGATGATCATTTTCCACTCATAGAATTTGCCTATAACAACAACTCCATCCTAGTATTCAGATGGCACCATTTGAGGCATTGTATTGTAGGATATGTAGATCACCCGTTGGGTGGTTCGAGGTTGGGGAAGCTAAGTTGATAGGGCTAGACCTCATGCATCAAGACATAGAGAAGGTTAAGATCATAAAGGAGCGATTGAAAACTGCTTAGAGTCGTCAAAAATCCTATTTGTATGTTCGTCGCAGAGATTAAGAATTCAAAGAGGGTGATTGGGTATTCTTGAATGTTTCCCCCATGAAGGGTATTATGCGGTTTGAAAATAAAGGCAAATTGAGTCCAGGTATGTCGGGCCGTACAAAATCATTCAAAGGATCGGTCAGGTGGCATACAAGCTCAAGATACCACCCGAGATGTCATTAGTGCACCCGGTATTTCATGTGTCTATGTTGAGGAAAGTAGTTGGAGATCCGTCACTTATTGTGCAGGTTGAGACCATTGAGGTTAATGAAGAACTATCATATAAAGAGATTCAATTTTCCATTCTTGATAGGCAAGTCCGAAAGTTGAGAAATAAAGAAATTTCCTCCGTGAAGGTGTTATGGAGAAACCGGCAGGTTAAAGAGTCTACTTGGGAAGCCGAGGAAAAAATGAAAAATAAGTACCCTCATTTGTTTGAATATCCATGTAATAGTTTCTATGGAGTTGCTTCATGTAAATCTTTGTATCACTTGTTCAATTAATGCAAAGCTGTTCTTTTGAGTTATATATGTTGCTTATGGGGCCACCGTTAGTATCATTATGAGTTTAGTTATGTCATTGGATTGTGCGTATGATAGGTGTGTTTCGGGGGCTCTCTGACAGGTGGGTACGCCTAGTTACAAAGGAAACTCTGACAAAATTTTTGGAAATCTAGGGAGTTAGTTAAATCTGGGGCTGCTAGTGTGTGGTATGAAAACCAAACTGCATTAGTTGCTAATAGTGGACCTTGACCCTCATTCGAGGATGAATGATCTTAAGTGGGGGAGGATGTAAGGCCCCGTAAATTTTTTCCTGAAAACTAAGATTCTTTGATGCCAAACTAGGCATAATGGTCAATAGTAAGCTCGCCGCGGTTCGGACGTTTTGGATTGATCAGTGCGTTAATTAGATAACTAAAGATATTTTGAAGAGAAGTCATTTCTGCGGACCGCATAATGGTCGCAAAGTGATGCAACATTTTTGATCAGTTTTGAAGTCATTTTTGTGGCCATTATGCGATCACAGATCTACTATGCGGGTCGCACATTGATCGCATATCCAACCTTGAGGTTTTCCGTGTGGGAGTTCTGCGGCACATTATTCGACCGTATAACAGGTATGTAGACCGCAAACTGGTCACAAACGGAAGCAGAAAAATGCCCGGGGTTAAGGTCAATTATGCGGCCCATTTGCGGATTGCAGAAGCATTATGCGGTCGCATATGCGACCGCAGATCTGTGTCGGGGCTCCTACTTCCTAATTTTTAAACCCCACTCTATCTCGTTAAAACACCCATATTAGACCATTTTTAACATAATTTCTGATATCTTTAGAGTGATAAAGAGGGTCCTAAAGGGAAAAGGTGTTCTTCATCAAAGAAATTCCTCTTCATTTCTTGATTGAACCTTGAAGATTATCGAAAGACACACCTAAGTTTTCTTCCTAAGAGGTAAGATTCTATCAACCAAGTACTTAGTTTTAAAATGTAGCTATAATGGGCCTTAATGAGATAATTCATGGGGATGAGGGTGATTACCTTGCATGCATGTGTTTCTAAGGTATATGGGGGAGTTGTAAATCAAAGAGAGGAAATAATAGGGTATGGGTTGGTTTAATATTTCATAAAAAAGGCCATGAAACCTTAATAAACACATAGTGTTTTATAGAATGCTCAAGTGAGCTAGGACTATGATCATTTTCCTAATTATGGGTTCAATTGTGCTATATTCCTAAAATAGATTGAAGGTGCTAAGATTTCTGCAATCATTGTATAATTAAGGAAAGCTCAATTGAGGTATGTATGGATAAAACCGCCTCTCCTTAGAATCGAACCCCATGGTGTTCATGCAATCGGTGAAATTTCCAAATTGGTTGTTATAGGAATTACTATTCTGAATGTGCTTGTGTTGAAAAATATATGTACAATATGTGTACCAATGCTTTCATCAGGATTATCTTATTAATTACGGATGTGTTAAAAATATGGAATATGTGCTACAAATGCCTAGACTTCAAGTCAAATTCAAATAAAGGTTGTTATGCCAATTTGAATGAAAGACCTCTATGTGCTTAGGAATTTCTCCAGCTTTTCCCTTATGTGTACAAATGCCTTACATGATAGGCCTTATTGTTGTTACCGATAATGTTATATGAATATGTAAAAAAGGGAAATTGAATTGTGAAATGCAGCCAAGAGCCAAGAATGAAATAAAATGATTGATAGAAATGGTAATGTCTTGGGCAAGACGGTCTAGCCGATCGGGCCGTGATCGGACGCCATGCCGAAAATATGGTGGTTAGTGTGATGAATAATTAAAACTGGAATTTGAAATTGTGATAAAGGTTTCCGATCGGGTCGTGATCAGACTCTGCGTAAGAATGCGGTGGTATTGTGGATAATAGAGTATCAATATTGAAGATGTCCCAAATCTAAGGCCATGAAAATTTACTTGAAAGCTTGTGTGATTCTTAATTTGATGCTGAGGTGTTATTTAAGGATTTTATTGATTACTTCCTTCTTATATTATTGCTCAATCTAATGAGATGGTGTTTAGTTATACGTACTAGTGTTATTCAATGGCACTAACGTCCCTTTTGCTGGGGGTGCTGTATCTTTAATTGATACAGGTGGTTCCACAGTAGGCGGCATCGACCAGTGTTAGCAGTATATTCCTCCCAGCAGTCTTAGTGAGTCCCATTTCATTTCGGGGTCGTACATCTTTTGTTCCTTATGTATTGTATTTGAGGTATAGCCGGGGCCTTGTTACCGGCACTTTTGTAGTACTCTTTTGTGTCTATTTAGAGGCTTCGTAGACACTATGTGGGTTGTATATGGGTATTAGAAAGGTCAACGGACTATGTTGTGTTTTAAACTCTTGATCCACTCTATTACTCTGTTAAGCGCCAGTCGCGCTCCTTGATTTTAGGGCATGACATCAACTATATTGTATCCAACTCTAATCCAAAAGCCTTCATTACATACCGAAAGAAGTCCTATTTGATTTCAAGCTAAGTGAGCTTATATTAGTGGCGATCTACATGAGGGGAAGTCATATGGTACTTGAAGCCGTACTTGCGACATTCTATTGAGAGAGATGAGTGAACCTTTCATAAATCTTTGGATTTAGTGGTATAATTCTTAAGTGAGCTAGGCAAACTGAGAGTAGGGGAGGAAGAGTTTGGGATACAATGACCTACATGATAAAGCGAGAGTCCTTGATGACTAGAGTCAACTCTTGATGCTCAAGTGTCACATTAGAACTATACGTTCATGACTGTTTAACTTGTCGCCTTGTTGATAATACATGAGTAGTGTGGGTAATTGTTGGTCCCAACATGTGTGGATGGCTCACCTTCCCTTAACTCTTGGAGGTGGGAACTAAATTGTTTGCTTGAGGACAAGCAAAGACTTAAGTTTGGGGTAGTTGATAAGTGGGGATTTTGACTACTTATTAGCGCCTTTTTAGCTTTTAGTTTAGTCTAAAAGTATTGAATTGTGTTCTCGAAACAAATGAAATTGTGCAAAATTGCAGGAATGCTGGAAGTTGGACTCCCAAGATGAAATCCGATTCCAAAAGGAGTAGTCTAAGCACAAGGAAATAAAGGGCACATAAACATGCAACGTGCGGTCCACATAATTCCATCTGCGGTCGCAATCAAACAAGGAAAATCTACAGACGAGTGTGCTAATTGTGGACCACACATGAATTGTGCGGCCGCAAAAGATGAGCTTTAGGTCAAGATTAGAGAGATATTAAAAAGACCAAGTCTAGAGCTTCAGTGAATTACGGACCGCACATGATTTGTGAGGCCGCAGAAGATTGTCTTTCGATCGCGATAATACTATTATGGACCACAGAAG
Source organism: Nicotiana paniculata (assembly GCA_005239505.1). Lineage (NCBI taxonomy): Eukaryota > Viridiplantae > Streptophyta > Magnoliopsida > Solanales > Solanaceae > Nicotiana > Nicotiana paniculata. The sequence continues at coordinate 15,397 of MDKI01080726.1, read as the reverse complement.
AATGCCTTGCGGTCGCAATACTAAATCCGTGGACCGCAAAACTGTTGCCTCGCTGCCGCAGTTTGGAATTGTGCGACCGCACAATCCTAGATCCTGCCAGATGAAGAAGTCTGCGGACCGCACATGGCATTGTGCGGCCGCAGAACCTCCAACCGAGTATGTTTGTCCGAGATTTTCAGCCTTGTATAAATAGGCGAGTTCGACAAAATTAGGTCAAGTTTGAACATCAGCAATTACTGTAGCCATTTTTCTTTGCCTCTTTTGGAAGTTTTTTTTGGGTGTATTTTACAATAAATTTTATCATTTTAAGCTTACATTATGCGTTTAATTAGTCTTGCTTCTTCTTTTTCTTCAAACCCAAGTATGAGTACCTAGATTTTTACTAGGGTTGTGACCTAAACATAGTGTGTAAACCTTATAGGTATCTAATTTGTGCTTGTTTATGATTGAGTATTTATTATTTAGCCTAGTTCATGCTTTAATTTGTGGAATTAATTGTTGCAAATATTAGTTCATGCCTTTTTGACTTAGTCTCTACTTAAGAAAGGGAGACATAGTCTAGAAAAACTTGGCTAACAAGGAATTGAGTCAATCGAGAGATTGATTAACCCAATTAAAGGGTTCAACCTAGAGATAGTAATAATCCAACTTGAGCTTTTATCAACTATTTTGTGTGATACCCATTTGGTATTGAGAAATCCAAAGTGGGAAAAATCACTCTCTGACCGAGAGGTATTGAGAGTTGATAGCTATAATACATCCCGATCAACAAAATAAGCATTAAGGTCTAAAACCCATTAGGAAAATATCTAGGTAATAGTTACAACTCTAGGCTTTTTATCAATTTGAAAAACCTAAAAACAATTATCCTAGTCTTCTTTCTTTATTCTACAATCTTTAGAGTAAAATTAGAGACAGAAACCAAACCTTTTTGTGGAAGTGCAAATCTAGATAATTCAATCACGCACTTTAAAATATATACCCCTAACTCCTATCTTAGCTTCTTGTGAATTAGACCCCGACTTTTAGTTGGGTTACTATAATTGCAAACGACAATTTCATACCTCTTTAGAGGTGTGCATTTGGATGCGATCAATCGGTCAACCCTGATTTTTGAAGTTATAAAAAATATTGGTTATATCAGAGTTTTGTCTAAAAGTAAAGAGAAAAGAGTACATTGTGAAATGATCAACAAAGACTATGTAATAGCAAGCTTTATCAAAAGAGATGACCGACGAAGGTCCCCACACATCTGAATAAAGAATATCAAGAGGACGAACACTTTGCAAGGTGTTAGTGCCAAAAGATAGCTGGTGGCTTTTATTACATAAACAAGAATCATAGAAGGTAAAATACATAGTTGTAGAGACAAGAATATTCTATGATCAAACCATCAACTTGGTTATTCGGGTTGCGGGTGTCCAAAGGGAGCATGCCATAAGTGTAGTGAAGGATGACTGGTGGAGGTTGCGAACTGGGTGGTCACTAGTGATAACCTGGTGGTTGATTAGGTTTATGACCATTCATAAAGATTTCCATTATTTCGGCCTTGAAGAAGTGATGCCTCCGTTCCTAGATCCTTCACAAGAAAAGAATATGGAAAACATTCAATAGAGGTATTATTTTGTCTGCACTGAAAAAAGTTTTTTATGAATATTTGGAGCACACAACACATTATTAAGAAAAAAAGGACTGGAATGGGGAGAGGGATTTGGGAAAGAGGTATCACCTATGTGAGAAATATTAATATTGTTACCGTCACCAATGATAATCTCATATGATCTAGAGAAGTCTGATACTGACACAAGATTTTATGGATCATTTCACATGTGGTGCGAAGCGTCTGAGTCAATTACCCACTAACTATTTGGGATGTTGGTGCGAGCAGCAAAATCTCTTGCATTCCAGCAGTAGAGTGAGATCTTGATGGATTTTCATTTTGTTGTCTATACTGATTATTGATGTTGGGATGCCCATTCATGGGAAACGATTTAAGATCCGTGTTGTAGTTATTGCGTGATATGCTTCCCAAGTTTGCGGAGTTCCTTTGATTGAGTTGAGCAGTGATGATTAGTTGTTCCTTCTTGGCATCTTCGTGTTTGAGGAAGACTTCAGGCCTAAGTAGTTTGTTGTAGAGTTCCTCAAAGCTTATTCGTGTGTCACGGGCACGGGTAGTGTCACGACCCAAATTTCCCTCCGTTGGGTATCGTGATGTCACATAATCTTAAGGACTAGGTAAGACTAATATTCATGGAATAACAACAATAATAATAAAATTAATATTTTTCTACAATTAATAATTCTTTATACATTGCTTATTCCCAAACCCGGTAGTACAAGTCATAAACTTTATAGAATTTACTACAAATTCTAATTATAATTGTTTGGAAGTAAGCAAAAACAGTGTAATGAAAAATAGGAAAGTGACTCCGAAGCCTGCGAGCGCAACGGCAGGTTTACCTTGAGTCTCCTCGGCAAGAGTCCGCACAGCTACTTACGATCAATACATGGATCTACACAAAAATGTGCAGAAGAGTAGTATGAGCACACCATTGCACTGGCCAGTAAGTATCAAGACAAACCTCGGTGAAGTAGTGACGAGGACTAGTCAAGACACCCACTGGTCTAATAAACTGAACAAGTATCAATATAGGAATAACGGGGAAAATGATATACACATAAAGGCTATACAATATATCTAACAATACAGTGAATTCGATAAAGAAGGAAAAACAAAAAGTATCAGCATAAACCATGAAACAACACAAAGATTGAATAGAACACAAACAAATCTAGAATGTAAATATACAACACGAACAGGTAATGTATCAACAACTTCAACCACTTCTACATCAAATTCGTAGTCATCTCCACGAGGTTCCGAACCTCGGACAAATCACCATTTACGGGTCCTAATATTCGAACCCTAACACTTGGTATCTTGCGCCCTCATTCGAGTGCTAACTGCACGGACGACTTATGTGCCAATTGGGTCATCTCCACCCATATGGTAAGTACAACAAGAGTATCTATACTTGACAACAACAAGAATCCCTAAATCCATTACTAGTACTTAACTACGTGTATGCTTGTGTCGGTGTCCTAACATGATTCAACAACCCATAAGTATAAGGAAAGAAAAGGGCAACACGTACATTGTCATCTCACAAATTTCCACACGAATAAACTCACACTGTAAGTGTTCCAGTACACAATATCAACAACAAGGAATGCCCCCAGGCCAACACAAGTATCACAAACAGTCCCTGACATAGCCCACCTTGTCTCGCCACGTGTGCAATAGTAAAGTATATGTCCGCCTTGTTTCGCCACACGTGCATAAGCATGTTCCCACCTTGTCTAGACATGCGCAACCCACATATACATATCCCTCCTTGTCACGCCACATGTGCAATATCAATATAAACACGGCAAGACAGAAACCTCATGGAAACCCCCATATCAACAATCGCACGAATAAACCTTGTGCATCACAATAACCACAACAGCACCGTAGAAACCTCGTGCATCGCCATTACAAGTACAACAACAACAATGGCAACAGTTCAAGATACAATAAATATATCAACTCAAGAACCTTCGATCACAAGATATGAAAAACTAGTTCACGAGAAATATACATAATAAGGAAAGCTAGGCATATTAAGAACCGCTCAACAAGGAAGGAAAATAGCATGTACAGTCGCACCTAAATGCACGGGTTAACGACAAGAAGTCAACATGAATCTGATGACTCTATTTACGGGCAAGTCAACTAAGGTATAGTCTATCCAAACTTCCTTTAAGGTCGGCAGTTTCAAGGGTATTCAACAATTTCATTTAAGGACAAGCAACGTGAAAATAATCGAAATCTCAGTTAAGACCAAACCACTATAGAATGAGATGAAGATAATTACTGGCCTAAAATGTGTTATGCGATCGCATAGAAGGAAAATATTTACTGAGCAAAAAATATGTTATGCGATCGCGTGTGGAATGATGCGATCGCATATAAGGAAAATGTTTGCTGACCAAAAATGTGCTATGCGATCGCGTATGAAATGATGCGATCGCGAAGAGTAAAAATTGGGCGGGTCAAAAAACACTATGTGATCGCGTCTATTCCTATGTGATCGCATAGAAGAAAAACCAGAAGATAGATTCAGTAGTGAAGAATAGAAGAAAATTGACCCGAAGCCCATCTGAACACACCCGAGGCCCCCGGTACCTCGTCTAATCACACAAACAAGTCATATAACCTAACACGGAATCGCTCGAGGTCTCACATCACATAAAACAACGCCGAAACAACAAATCAAACCAAAAATCAAACTTATAAATTTTTAAATCTTCAAATATCAAAACTTGTGCCGAAACCTATCAATTCAACCTGGAATTACGCCATATTGTGTTGATAAGTCATAAATGACACAACGGACCTACATCCACTCTCGAAATTCCATTCTGAGCCCGATATCAAAATTTCACCTATTGGCCGAAATCGCCGAAATTCTAACTTTCGCCGAATTACCTCAAATTATTCTACGGTTCTCCAAAACCAATTCCGGACGCGCGCCTAAGTCCAAAATCATCATACAAAGATGTTGATATCAGCCAACTCATTCCGAGGCCGTTTACTCAAAAGTCAAACTTCCGGTCAACTTCCATCACTTAAGCTTCAAAAATTAAAATTTTCCTTCCAATTCGACTCCGGATTATCCGGTAACTGAATCCAACCACGCATGCATGTCGATATACACAATGTGAAGCTTTTGAAAACCTTACACCACTTAACAGATCTTAAATTCCCAAAACGACAGGTCGGGTCGTTACATTCTCCCCCTTTTAAAATAAACGTTCGTCCTCGAACGTGCCAAGATTCACCTCGAAGTCATCCAATCACTGAATGCGCACTTCCAACACACACCCGCGGGTGATCCCACGTCATCCCAACCTACATAATCATGATGACGCCATCACAACTGCAATTTAGCCTTCCTATCACCACCGATAAGCCTCATACCTCAATTTCTCACCTTCTGCTCATTTCCAAAAGACCCGATTCTAAATCCATATCCGACATCAGCCTCAACCAGCTGCATCAACTCATGAATACACCCACAAGGTATGACCACACAATATAGCACACCACACATAGGCTCATAATAACACTTCGGATCACAATAGCTGCGTGAAATCAATCCGGCATTGGCGATTAGCCTCATATATGAAAGAACTCTATTTCCAAGCCCCATAATACAGATAAAGATGCAATAAACACAAAGACTTCATTATTAGACATCTGAATCACCAGGCCACAACTAACACCACTGGGCACACATCCCGCAAGCTGGAACTTAGGGAACACATAACGAAAATGACTGAATATGAAAAGAAAAACACATAAGGAAAATATCAAATAAGCCTGATAGGTACAATCCCTATATCAATACTAACCTACATAATAAAATAACAAGGAAAGAGTTAAAGAACATGAACAATCATAAGGATCCCATCCTGATATAACTTCCACCGGTGTACTCAGCCCGGTTCACCCATATCGAACCACAAAATATCATGAGGGTCTCGCCCTCAACTCTAAATCACATACCGAATATATCATACCAATTGGAATCTCCCACTGACTCGTCTCGGCTAATAAAATCATAACTCTCACTTAACTCACATCTAGATGGAGTATCAATTCACAGCCCCTAACCACAATACTTAGGAAAAACCACATAAAGCTTACCATGATGAACAACAAGGACTCACTTCTAGTATCACCACTATCAATGATGAATAAAACAATGATAGACATGGGCTACTACTCATATAATCTCCCAACATGAGCAGACACGAAAATAGAGTGCAAAGCATGAAACTCACTCATCAATAAAGCAACAAATAACGAAAACTCGTCCCGACCAACAGAACTATAGTGAATTACAAATGGTGCCCCTCTGTAACAAATCAAAACATACATGTACTATAACATATGGCTCAATGGCCTCCAACCTACTATACGAAACACATCAACAGACCGGGCCTCCCCCTCTTGGGCGCCCTCTACTCACTTGAATGCCCTACTGTAACACATCTACCCGGAGCTTGGGACAATCTCTCACCTTGTGGCTGATATCTCCACACTCAAAATAACCTCTCTGCTGATGTGGCTGTGGAAATTGTGTGGTACGAGTACTCTGACCCCTATGAGTACCTGAAACTCCATGCGAATCCGGTAATGCAAATTGAACTGGCTGACCCATAAAACCTCTATCATGTCGTACCCTGCCTCCATAGATCTCTCCAGCCTACGTGGCCTCCTCATTTCGTTTCCCACTCTTCGTCTGACGTCTCTCGTATAGTCCCCCCTGTCATCTCTCTCATGATCCAGCATGACCTCAACTCTGCGAGCAATCCCTACCACCTGCTGAAATGAAACATTCGACTCTAACTCCCGAGCCATGCTGAACCGAATATCACACCTGAGGCCCTCAAAGAATCTACGAACACGCTCTCTTACTGTAGCAACCAAAGCAGGTGCGTGCCTGGCCAAATCACTGAATCTGACGGCATAATGTGATACTGACATAGTGCCCTGGCGCAGCTTCTCAAACTCCACGCGCCATGCATCTCGGAGGGATTGAGGTAAAAACTCGCTCAAGAACATCTCTGAAAATTGAACCTATGTAATTGAAGCTAAGTCGGCCGGGCTACACAACTCATATACCTTCCACCACTGATAAGCAGCTCCCATGAGCTGAAACGTAACGAAAGCAACCCCGCTCTTCTCTACAATACCCATAGTACGAAGAATGCGGTGACACTCCTCTAGGAAACCCTGGACATCATCTGTCGCCAATCCACTGAACGTAAGAGGGTGGTACTTCTTGTACCTCTCAAGTGTAAGTTGTTCTTCCTCAGATGTTGTTGCCTTAACCGCGGGCGGAATTGGGACCACAGGCTGTGCTGACATGACAACTGGAGCCTGACCAACATGATCTCGTTGCTCTGAAGTGTGGGTGACGGGAGTCTGAGATCCTCCCCCTCTCTGTGAAGTAGTTGGTGCACCCGGAATTAACCCCGCCTGAGTTAAGGTACCAATCATATCCCAGAACTGTGCCAAGGTTTCCTAAAGTCCGGGTGTAACAACAGGCGCCTTCGATGCCTTCCCCCAACTGGAACTGCTGGCGTCTCCTCAACGACTACTCTGGCAGGTGCTGCAGCACGTGCCCCTCGTTGGCCTCTGCCTCTACCTCTGCCCTTGGCGGTATCTGCTCCAGGGGTAACATCCTTAGGATCTGCAACTCGCGTCCTCACCATCTGTGAGAGAATTGAATGATAATTTCAAACTTCAAGATCAATGAACTCGTACGATAGGAATAAAGGAAGTGAAGTTATCCTAATAGTTCCGTAGCCTCTCGAAGATAAGTACAGACGTTTCCGTACCAATCCGCAAGACTCTACTAAACTCGCTTTACTCGTAGCACCTATGAACCTAAAGCTCTGATACCAACTTGTCACGACCCAAATTTCCCTCCGTTGGGTATCGTGATGGCACCTAGTCTTAAGGACTAGGTAAGCCTAATATTCATGCAATAACAACAATAATAATAAAATCTAATATTTTTATAAAATAAATAATTCTTAAAAAATTGCATATTCCCAAAACCTGATAGTACAAGTCATAAGCTCTGTAGAATTTACTACAACTTCTAATTACAACTGTTTGGAAGTAAACAAAAATAGTGTAAATGCAAAATAAGAAGGTGACTCCTAAGCCTGCGAGTGCAACGATAGGTTTAACTTGAGTCTCCTCGGCAAGAGTACGCACAACTACAAACGATCAATACCTGGATCTGCACAAAAATATGCAGAAGAGTAGTATGAGCACACCACAACGGTGCCCAGTAAGTATCAAGACAAACCTCGGTGAAGTAGTGACAAGGACCATTCAAGACACCCACTGGTCTAATAAATTGAACAAGTATCAATATAGGAATAAAGGGGAAAACGATATACACATAAAGGCTACGCAATATAGATAACAATACAGTGAATTCGATAGAGAAGGAAAAACAAAAAGGATCAGCGTAAACCATGAAACAACACAAAGATTGAATAGAACACAAACAAATTTGGAATGTAACTATACAACACGGACAGGTAATGTCTCAACAACTTCAACCACTTCTACATCAAATTCGTAGTCATGTCCACGAGGTTCCGAACCTCGGACAAATCACCATTTACGGGTCCCAATATTCGAACCCTAACACTTGGCATCTTGCGCCCTCATTCGAGTGCTAACTGCACGGACAACTTATGTGCCAATTAGGTCATCTCCACCCATACGGTAAGTACAACAAAAGTATCTATACTTGCTAACAACAAGGAGCCATAAATCCATTACTAGTACTTAACTATGTGTATGCTTGTGCAGGTGTCCTAACAAGATTCAACAACCCATAAGTATAAGGAAAGAAAAGGGCAACACATAGATTGTCATCTCACAAATTTCCACACGAATAAACTCACACCGTATGTATTCCAGTACACACTATCAACAACAAGGAATGCCCCCAGGCCAACACAAGTATCACAAACAGTCCCTGACATAGCCCACCTTGTCTCTCCATGTGTGCAATAGTAAAGTATATGCTCGCTTTGTTTCGCCACACGTGCATAAGCATGTTCCCACCTTGTCTCGACATGCGCAACCCACATATACATATCACTCCTTGTCACGCCACATATTCAATATCAATATAAACACGGCACAACAGAAACCTTGTGCAAATCCCCATATCAACAACCGCACGACAGAAACCTCGTGCATCACAATAACCACAACAACATGGCAGAAACCTTGTGCGTCGCCACAACAAGTATAACAACTACAATGGCAACAGTTCAAGATACAATAAATATATCAACTCAAGAACCTTTGATCACAAGATATGCAAAACTAGGTTACGAGAAATAAACATAATAAAGAAAGCTAGGCATATTAAGAACCGCTCAACAAGGAAGGAAAATAGCATGTAACAGTCGTACCTAAATGCACGGGTTAACAAAAAGAAGTCAACATGAATCCGATAACTCTATTTACGGGCAAGTTAACTAAGGTATAGTCTATCCAAACTTCCTTTAAGTTTGGCAGTTTCAAGGGTATTCAACAATTTCATTTAAGGACAAGCAACGTGAAAATAATCATAACCTTAGTTAAGAACAAAACACTATAGAATGAGATGAAGATAATTACTGGCCTAAAATGTGCTATGCAATCGCGTAAGGACTGATGCAATCACATAGAAGGAAAATATTTACTGAGCAAAAAATTTACTATACGATCGCGTGTGAAATGATACGATCGCATATAAGGAAAATGTTTGCTGACCAAAAATGTGCTATGAGATTGCGTATGAAATGATGCGATCGCGAAGATTAAAAATTGGGCGGGTCATAGAACACTATGCGATCGCGTCTATTCCTATGCGATTGCGTAGAAGAAAAACCAGAAGACAGAATCAGCAGTGAAGAATAGAAGATAATTGACCCGAAGCCCATCCGAAACACACCCGAGGCCCCCGGGACCCCGTCTAATCACACAAATAAGTCATATATCCTAACACGGACTCGTTTGAGGTCTCACACCATATAAAACAACGCCAAAACGACGAATCAAACCAAAAATCAAACTTATAAATTTTCAAATCTTTAAATATCAAAACTCGTGCCGAAACCTATCAATTCAACGCGGAATTACGCCAAATTTTGCAGACAAGTCATAAATGACACAACGGGCGTACAACCATTCTCGGAATTCCATTCCGAACCGATATCAAAATTTCACTTATCGGCCGAAATCGCTAAAATTTTAACTTTTGCCAAATTACCTCAAATTACTCTACGAACCTCCAAAACCAATTTCGGACGCGCGCCTAAGTCCAAAATCATCATAAAAAGTTGTTGGCATCACTCAAAAATCATTCTGAGGCCATTTACTCAAAAGTCAAACCTCCGATCAACTTCTATCACTTAAGCTTCAAAAATTGAAAGTTTCCTTCCAATTTGATTCCGGATTATTCAGTAACTGTATCCAACTACGCACGTAGGTCGATATACACAATGTGAAGCTGTTCAAGACCTTACGCCACCTAACGGAGCTTAAGTTCCCAAAACGACCGATCGGGTCGTTACAGGTAGCTGCAGAGATCTCTTTGTACTCAGGTCCCAAACCACTAAGAACTTTAATGGTTAATTCTTCACTGCTAAGAGGGGAGCTGGAGGCAGCTAGTTCATCCGCCAGAGTCTTTATCTCTCCCATAAATTCAGCGATGGACTTAGAGCTTCGCTTAAGAGTGGATAGTTGTTCACGAAGTCCAAAAAAAGGGGTGTGTGATTTGTTTGCATATGCATTATGTAGACTTTTCCAAGTTGTTGCAGTTGTTGGGGAATTAGCGATAACTGGTTCAATCGTGCTATCTACCGAGGCCATGATTGGGTTTCGAAGAAGACTATCATGTCTTGTCCAGATTTTGTAAGCCAGGTTGAGAGTTTGTTGAGTATTTGAGCCATTTCTTGAGTTGAGAAATTGTGGAGGACACGGTTCAATGCCGCCGAGATAGCCCATAAGATCATACCTAAAGAGAAGGGTAGATATTTGTGCTTTCCAAGTAGAAAAATTATGGCTCTTAGTGAGTTTCAAGTGTAGTTGCAAAATTGGATTGATTGAGATCAGTTAGGACTGTTGTGGGATAACAGATGCAACAGTCACAATTACTGTGGTGTTGGTTGGGGAACCATGGTTTATTTGGTAAATATTGGTAATTGGTTTGAGAAGAAAATGAAGTTGCAATTAGAGCTGTCAATATGGGTTGGGCTGGTTAGGCTTGTCCAGCCCACATAGGCTTTAGCAATTGACGGGTTGGGCTGCGCTAGCCCACCATTTTGATAGGCCTTATAACGGTCAACTGACCCAAGTCCTATATGGGCAACGAGCCCCCACGGGTCGGCCCATCATTTTGAAAATATAATTTTATATTTTTTCTTTAAATTCTAACCTAAAAAAGATAAATATTAAAAGTTAAAAAATATCTTATCGAAAAAGTTTTGCAAAACTTAATAACTTTTATATTGTTCTAATATATCACAATAAACAATAAAAAATTGAAAGGCAAGACTATGTTTCATTCACTAAAAGGTAAAACTCAAAACAAACTATTCAAGAGAACGTCCATGACACTTATGGGATATCCAACACGTCATCTCATCAAACACATTTGACTTCACTTGTGACAAGATTGTCTTAACATCTTCAATTTCATCTACATTTACAATTCATATGCATTATTAATTAGTTAAATATTAAGAATAATTAAATTTTATAAACTAATAATATTCAAATTCACATAAAAAATAATTTCCAATTTGAGTTTGGGAAATGTCGTGTAGCTAATTTCGAGTAGTAACAAGAGTTTGGACATTTTCATGATGGATGCAACTTCTGTACTTTGTCAGAACACGCCCTCCAATGCTAAATGTTGATTTCGATACTACAGTGGTGATAGGAATACTAAGTACATCACGCGCCATCAACGAAAGATAGAGATATTTTCTAGCACGGTCCTTCCAATACATGACAACATCCATCTCCTGAAACTTTTCAAGATCAAACTTTGGTTCCTCTAAGTAAAGATCCAAATCCGACTTTCCATTTCTAGAGACAATATAACTTTTTATATTTTATATATTTAAAAAATATTATTATTAGGCCTATAGGTCGGCCCAACCTAATCAAGCCTCACGAGCCATGAGCTTATTGGGCCGAGCTTAAAAACCTCATTTTTCAATGGGCTCCAAATATTCTAGCCCAACCCTGCTATATCACGAGCTGTGCTGGTCCAACGGGCCAAGCCCATATTGACGATTCTAGTGGCAATGTTGGTTAGCCTTTTACCAGAATCGAGAGGCTCTTTAGAGAATTTGCTGGCCTGATACCATATGTAACGAACCGATCGGTTGTTTTGGGCATTTGAACTTTGCTCGGTACTTTGGGGGCATGAGTAGATATGTATGATATATTAGGACTTGTGTGAAAAATTTGAGTTCATTCCAAGTTGATTTGATATGTTTCGACGAGAATTTTTGGAAGTCGAAAGTTCGAAAGTTCATTAAGTTTGAGTTGAGGTGCATCTCGTCATTTCGATATTGTTATGCGTGATTTTAGGCCTCGAGTAAGTTTTTTTTATGTTATGGGACTTGTTGGTATACGGTGTCCCGAGGGGCTCGGGTGAGTTTCCGATAGGTTTGGGTTGTGTTGCGCTCGTTTTTCTTATGTTTCGACGCCGTTTCTTCAATAATATAAGGTACCACATTGAAAAAATGAGCTTTGATTTCTGTTTTTATTGAAGCATTATATCGTAATTACGGATTCATAGAAAAAAGAATCATCAAATTTAGACATCGTATGAGGATTTTATGGTCATTTTACAAAATCTGCACTATTTTCAAATATTGAAACCAACATATCTCCTTCGTTATAAGGTCAAATGGAGTGATTTAAAAGTCTAACTTGACTGAAATTTCACAAGGAATCATTTGGGGGAATCATAATAAAGTTTCGGGATAATTTGGCATATAAAACGAGGCAAAAAAGCTGGGCAAAAATACTTAATATCGAAGGTTTGTTGATTCGGGCATATTTTGAGTTGGGGAGCTCGAATTTGGATAATTTTTGGAGGAGAGTTTCACCATATGGATTGGGGTAAGTGTTCTATATTCTATTTTGGTTATATTTCATGAATCTATATTTGTTTTTGGCATTTGATTGATGATTTCAAAGTGAAATTTGAGGGTTTTGTCTAAAATTTCATAAAGGGAATTTTTTAGTTTTGAACATCGATTCAGAGTCGGATTTGAGTGAAACTAGTATGGTTGGACTCGTAATTTAATAGGTTATCAGATTTTGTGAGTTTTATCGGGTTTCGAGGTGCAGACCCGGGTTTGACCTTTTGGTCGATTTTGAGATTTTGATTAAAGATTCGACCTTTATCGATTGAGTTTGTTTCCTTTTGCATTATTTGATACATTTGAGTTTCTTTTGGCTAGTTTTGAGTCGTTCAAAGGTCGGCACACGCGTTTGGAGCATCATTTGGCTTTCTTGGTATTGAATTTAGCTTCTTCGAGGTTAATAACTCTTCTAAACTTAGTGCTGAGGGTATAAAACCCCAAAATACGTGTTATGTGATTCGTATTGAGCTGACGCACATGCTAGGTGACGGGTGTGTGGGCATGTGGGCGTGCACCAAGTGAATTGGGACTTTGTTATTTACCTGGCACTATATAGTAGTCCTATTTTGTTAATATCCGTGATTTCACCATGCGATAAAATAAATGAGTTGTCAATCATATTGGATATCATGTTTAGTCTTTATGCTGATATTGTTGGGACCCATAGTGGTCGTTTCTTACTGTCATTTTACTGATTTCATTGATATTTCGTACTCAGTAATATTTGTGCATTCATATTATATCTTAGTCTCAGTTGTTATTTATTGATACAACATATCATTGTTGTCGGGCTGGTTTTATGACATACCCGTGAGTAAGATTGGAGAGATTGATGACTGAGTGAGGCTGGGGGTCTGTTTGCGAGGATATTGATGCTATAGCACGTGAGTTATCCGTATAACACGTGATTTATCCGTGCGGATCCAGATATTGATATTATAGCACGTGAGTTGTCCTTGCGGATCCAATATTGATATTATAGCACGTGAGTTGTCCGTTCGGATTATAGCGCTTTGGCTGTAGGAGAACCTCCGGAGTCTATACACCCCCAGTGAGTATGATTGATTATATTGAGGGATGGATCTTCCCTGGACATATATCTTGTCCGAAGCATTTATGTACCTGGAGATGGATCTTCTCCATGGGGCCGAATTGGCATTCCTCGGTACTGAGTGACTGATGGTCAGTGATATATATATTTCGAGATGGATCTTCCCTGGGCCATATACAGTACCGAGTGGTTGAGCATGATGAGTAAAAAGGGTGAGACAATGAGATTGAGTACTCTGAGAGTGTGAGTACATGATTCATCTCTGAGATACACCACATTTGCATGCACACATGACATACAGGCATAGGGATGCATTTTTTCTCATGCTATACGGTATCACGTCATTCATTGACTTTTTACACACATTGATATGTGGGCATAGAGAGGTATTTCACACTTGTTATCTGGAAAGAAAATGAAACATCTTATTTATTGTGGAAAAAATATTTGGAAAAATTACATTTTTAAAACTTACTCGTATTTTTGGCATTTTCGGTAAAAGATTTGGGTTTTCACTGAGATACTTGAAAAAAAAAGCATGACTATTTTCTGGAACTGTGAATGAGTTGAGCATTTTTGCTTTTAAGATACCTCTTTTATCACTTGTATTATGCTGTTATGAATTGTTGTGGGATATTGGTATTGGACCCGGCCTTGTGTTAGCTCGTCACTGCTTTCAACCTATACGTGTGTAGACTAAATAACCGCTTTGTTCTTGGTTTTGATAATAATTACGTGTGTCGACAATATATTTGTTCTATGAAGCGAGTTCATTTGAACCCTCTAAATTTATATCGTTTCCGATCTCCGATTTTATATGTTTGAGTTTCTTGGTTGCATTTTGACTTGTTGGACTACACCAATCTGACCCATATTGATTCGATAGTTTGATAGGTGATTTCAAATTTAACATGCTGAATCCCGTTTAAGTGTGGACACAGATTGAAGGAATTACTGAAAAAGAGTAGTTGACTTGCCACCTCTAAGTGGCACGTACAAAATAAGCTTTTTCAGAGAGGGACTCTAAATGTTTACATGTAAAAGGGAGGAAAAAGAAGCAGTAGGGACGGTGTAAGTTTGTCCAACTAGCAGCCACCAAATAGTGAAAATTAGCTCAAAAGCAATTTATACATTGCTACATTCTCCCCGTAACCTTCCTTACTTTTCAAAGTTGGAATATTACCCTTCACGTACTACTGATATGTCATTTCACTAAGCTTTAGGGTGTGTTAGGTTGGTTTAAATATTTTGGAAAATATTTTTGTTATGAACTCATTTTACTTTAATCGGAGGAAAAAAATTTCCTTATCAAGAGAAGGAAAAATATTTTCCAAAACTCATTCTCAACCTTCCCCACCCTATTCCCCATCATTATCAGTCCACCCCACACTCCCACACTCACCCACCTAACCTCACCGCATGCCTGCCCACTCTACCCGCTCTCTCCAAAAAAGTTTTCTTTTTTAAATTTTAGTTTTTTTTTGTCACCACCCACCCTACTATCCCTCCGCACAAAAAAAAAATATTTTTTTTACTTTTTTTTTTTTT
>ML303510.1:0-10967 GCA_005239505.1 Nicotiana paniculata | reverse complement strand
GAGCACAAGAAACATGGAGACTTGGGGGAAGGAGGTGAGGAGAGTAGTATAAAAAGTTATTTTCGTAAAAAATATTTTTTACCCTCTAACCAAATACCAGAAAATTTCCGGAGAAAGTTTTTCACTCACCAACCAAACATAGAAAAATAAGTGATAGATTAGTCATTTTCCATGGAAACATTTTCATGAAAAATATTTTCTATGGAAAACATTTTCCTTCATACCAAGCACACCCTGAGAGAAATTCTATTCGGTTTGAGCCTTGATTCTTTGTTAAGATGTTCCCATGGGTGTTTTGAGGCTTTTGATAAGCTTAGATAATATATTTGTACTTGTTGGTATGATTGGATGGGGACCCGGGGGGCTCGGGTGTGCTTTCGATCAGTGGTTGAGAAACTAGTTAAGTTAAGGATTTGAAATTTGACCATGATCAATATCGTGTCAAGATGACGTCTTTTCGGTGTTTTGAGCGCGAGCAGGTTCGTAGCCTATTTTATAATTAAAATGCATATATGGTTTGTGTCCGGGAGGTTCAGATTGAGTTTCTGTGCTAAAACAAAGATTTTCTTATTGCTAGTTATTTTCTGGCGTAAGTAATTACGAAAATGCAATTCATATCCCTGAAATTTTTAGATTTCTTTTAAAAATTCAAAGCATCATATATCCTTCATTTTAAGACCAAATTGGGTGATACAAGAGGCTATCTTGTATGTAATCTCGCAATGATCATGTTGGGATTATCAAACGTGAGTTTCGGGATCATCTAGGACCTGATTCGGGAATGGACAGCTGCTACATTTTTTTCTTATTTCGAAAATTAGCTGCTTTTTCTCACAAGGTTTTGGAGCTCAGTTTTGGGCAATTTTGGAGGAGATTTTTATTATTTAGATTGGGGTAATTATTTTTTACTCAAATTTATTATTATTTCATGATTCCAACCTCGATTTTAGTATTTAAATTATGATTTGAATTGAAGAAATTGAGGATTTTAGTAAAAACTTTCTAAAACATAAATCGATAGTTTGAAGCCTGATTTGAGGTCGGAATTGGATGATTTTAATATGGTTGGACTCTTATCACAATGGATGCTCGGAATTTGTGAGTTTTGTCGGATTTCGAGGTACGGGTCGGTGGTTGACTTTTTGGGTTGACCTTTTGATCATAGTTAAAGATCGAATCTTTATTATCCGAAATTGTTGTTTTCTATGGTTTTCATTTATGATATTAAGTTATTTTGGATAGATTCAAATCGTATGGAAGTGAACTTGCACGGGAATGGATTATTAGTAGATTGATTTAACTTGTTTGAGGTAAGTATCTTGCCTAACTTTGTGTGGGGGAACTACCTCTTAGGATTAGGGTTGTTTGTATCAACTGAATCATGTGGGAGACGTGTACACGAGGTGACGAGTGTGTACATGGGAACATATGGGTTATTTTAACTGATTTAAACTCTTAGGCTTCTTTCATGCATTTAATTGGAATTGTCATATCATGGTATATCTTCCACTGTTTAGTTTACTCTTACATGCCTTGTTTTACGTTATCAATACATGTTTTACCTCTTATTGTCAAATTTGCTCTTATATGCCTTAATTGAAGATGTTACCTCTCTTATTGTCATGTTACCTCATTTATTGTTGAGTTATTCTTGTTTGGAATTGTTATTTGATATTGTCTCTTCGTGTTGAGTTATTCTCATGCATTTAGACGTAGTCGCTATTTCATACTATCCCTTTCATTGTTAGCTTATGTAATGAATTTGAATTGAAAATTGCCATTTTGTGGGAATACCTTCATTTTGAGTTATTGAAGTTGAAGTCGTGAAAGCTATTAGCACATTGAGGTTGATGTTGTTGATTATTGAGATATTTTTCCTTGTTGAGTATTTATCATTCATTTGTTTATTTTGAGATTCTTCTATACATTGTGGCTGAGTCGTGGGCTATGTGTTATGGTGACATTGATATTGTTGATTTTGGCAAGTTTTGGTATATGGGCACGTGTGGTGAGAGATGTTATTGTATTGTGATATTGACGTTCATGCGGTGATATAAGGATAGGGGTTGATGTGCATGCGGCGATATAAGGTGAAATTTATGTGTGTGTTGCTAGTAAGAGAATTACTTGAAGCAATACGGAGGCATAAGGGGGCTAAAGTGCGTGTAGCTACTTCGGGAAAAATGTTTTCAAAAATCTAAATGTAAGGCTCACGCGCCGATATAAGGAAATATTGTGATTGTGATTTATGAAATTTGAATATGAGGTGTGGTCTCTTGGTGTGAATTTGTTGTGCATTCTACATTTGAAAGGCTTGTTGATTTGAACTGCTATGGTTTTTCCAAAAATCATCTCACCTGTATTTTGATTGTATTCAATTATTTGTTGTTATTTTTGTGTGGAAACAATTTGTGACGTCTTATGTGAGCCATGCATTCTACGTGATTTGTGGTGGTGCTTTAATGTGCCAACATGTGCCTCTGTGTTTCTTGGTGAATTGATTTTCTAGATGAATTTGCTTGCGTGGAGTCATTATCTCATTCTCTGTTGAGTTGTTGGTAACATAATAATTTTAAATAAAAGAATTATTAACATGCTTTATTTTATGTGACTCTTAAGATAGAACTCGTTATTTCACTCGGTGTTTTGCTATTTTTAAATGATTACCACATTTTATTTTAAGTGGGTTCTCAAATTAAACTCATTACCTTATTTGATGTTTTACTTTACACGAAATTGTTATTACGCCTTACTTTAAATAATTTAATATTAAATTCGTAAATTCGTTACTTATCTCATATTTTTCTTAATTTAAAGACGCTATTTTAATTTACCTTATTGATTTCTAAACTAAACTCATTTGATACTCTATTTTTGTATCAATTATACCTTATTTTATTTTATTTATTTTCTAAAATAAATTCATTATCTCATTTGACGTCTTACTTTATTCAAGATTGTTATTATACCATTAATAATGTGGGCACAAGATGGCATGCGTGTAAGATTCGCAATTGTGGCTTATGATTTGTGGTTACGAGGTGTGGTGCCTCAGGGTAATTCGTGTTATAAATCGTGAGTTGGGAACGATTTGATTACTTGAATTGTCATTTGTTTACCTTAATTGAGCTCATTCATATTTCATATGTGTTCTGATTATGTTGTTGCTTTATTACTCGTTTACTGCTTATTGTCGTTTGTCTTTCTATTGTTCTATTGTTGGTTTATATTAATAATTTTTTTTTGTTGTTAGCTTCACATTAATGTTCTTTACATTGCCAGCTTTATGTTAATTTCTTGCACATGTTTTATGTCTAGTGAGTGTCTCGACTTACCTCGTCACTACTCCACCGAAGTTAGTCTTGATACTAACTGGGTACCGTTGTGGCGTACTCATGCNTTTTTTGAATATGATATGAATTATTAAAGATATATGCGTGAGACACAATCTACTAATTAATCTATTTCTTTCAAATACCCCACTAGAAACAGATCACAATTTCATTTTATAATACCTCGGGCGCTAATGAAACTATTTTAGTAAAATTTAATTCTCTCAATTCCCGGGCGATTGCACCAAAAATTCGAGTTCCTTTTGGATTTCCTTCTTGATCAATAACAACTGCAGCCTTGCTGGTGGAGCGGCATACCGGAAGAAATTTGAAGATCGACGACGGAACGAAGAACGCTATTTTACGACAACAACACAACAAAGGGATTCTATAACAGCATTCTGCCTTTTCGAAGACAGAGCACTCGTGGCACACACTTGGCCTTTTGCCTTAGAAAGAGTTCAACCCACTTGAAAGAGGAAAGGGGAGTAGGCATAGTACCGGAAAGTACGGATTCGGGGTTCATCCCCGTTTTCTTTTAACCAGCTCCTTCTTATTTGTCAACGCTACTAAGGACCTATAGGTCTTGGGAGTTCCTGAAGAGACCTGCTTACTGGAAGGTACCATTCTTTTAGAATGGTGAAAAGGTTACCTACCCTATGATCCGCCTTATCTTACAGAGGTTTACTACGAGCCATACCCAGCGGGAGACATATTGCCCAAATGGAACCTAAAAGATGGGATGGGTGATCCATAAGATCATTTGGCGAGGTTCATCCCTCAGCGTGGGGATCTTTCTCGAAATAAAAACTTGTTTTGTTGAGGCAATTTTCCTCGTCGCTTACCCGCATTTCTCTTGGTATACCCACTTGTGTGCCTCCTAATTCCGTGAAGTCCTTGGAGCATATGCGATTTATTCAGGATCCTTGTCAAGAAATAAGTCAGTCCCTTATTCTTTATTTTATGTTAAAAGGTCTGGACTCGAAGAGGGAGTCGATTCACGTACTTCACCATTTCCTGGGTCGTTATCGCCTTTCCCCGGTTCAGGGTATGGGTTCTTTCTCTATTAAGAAAGTCCCGGTGTGAACTCCCCTACTGATCTGACTCCAGCGGATTCTCGAGAAGCCAATTCTCTCTCTCGATCTAGATCTACTTTACCGACAAGAGCTCTTAATGAATGAGCAATGAGTTTGATTCTAACTATTAATGTTTTAATCTACTGTCTCGCGATATACGAACACATGGCCAAAACTCAGCCTATATAAATAGAATACTCGGTGGATGATAATGAATTGGATTTGCATTGAGAAGTCCCTATGGCGCGGTTGAGGGCAGCTGAACGAAAGGAAAGCGGGTATTTTGGCACATTTTTGTGCAAATCTAGGTACTTCGGATCGTGTTGGTTTTGAGAGTTGTGCCTGTGCGGGTGCAGACGTCAAGGTATACATGTTTGACATTCGCAGGTCTCGGTGTCACCTTTGGATATTATCTTTACTATTGTTTGTCTTCATTTTACAACAATATTGTATTTAGAAATTTTGGTGTATATCAGTAGAGCTTATGACTTTGTACTACCAGATCTAGGGATTGTATAACTATTGTTCAGCTTTAATTACTTTATTTTATTTATCAGTTTACTTTTTTATATAGTTGAATTGTTATTTATATTAGTTTCTTCATGTATTAGGCTTACCTAATCTTAGAGACTAGGTGTCATTACGACATTCTAAGGTAGTAATTTGGGGTCGTGACAAGAAGCAACAACAAGTAAACTCATTCAGCTCTCTAGGAAGCCCTTCCTGCGTGAATCAATCTTCGGACAGCTCGAATCAAGCCGAAATAACTTAATAGCTTCAATAAAAGCCATAGGAAATGATTTTGAATAATAAAGCTAAGATCTTCAATCAATTGTGCAAAGTCAACCCCGGGATCGCACCTCGGAACCCGACCAAACTCACAAATAACGAACATCCCTTCTGATATACGAGTCCAAATATATGTGTTTCATCCAATTCCAACCTCATATCGACCCTCAAATCATAAAATCTCATTCTCCAAAATCATAGTCCAAAATCCCCAAATCCCACCTTTGATTCAAACCAATTATGTGTAACAATCTATGGGTAATCAATATCAAATACCAAAATTAAGTAAGGATTACTTACCCCTTTAATTACAGTGAATATTCCTCCAAAATCGCCTCTAGCCGAGTTTCACAACTCCAAATAATGAAAAATGGCCAATCTCTCGAAATATAATAGACTACCCAATGATTCCGCATTTGCGGTCCACAATTTCGCACTTGCGATATTGCATATACGGAACATCCATCGTAGATGCAGAAGCCACATATCCTCTCGACCAGCCGTTTCTGCGGACACCAAGTCGCATATGCGGCTCCGCTTCTACCGAATCTCCTATGCACCTACGCTCCACAGTCTGCACCTGTGGACCAAGTCCTTCCAGCCAAGTACCGCATCTACAGCCACCCTGAATGTTTCGACGGTCACGCACTTGTAGCCATACCCATCGCAGGTGCGAAAATAGCAGAACTCAACAATTCTTTAGCAAAGGCAACATAGTCCAAAATGATCCGAAAATAATCTGAAACACACCTGAGCCCCTTAGGACCCCGTCCAAATACACCAACCAATCCCGAAACATAATACGGACATACTCGAGGCTTCACATCATACCAAACAACATCAAAACTATGGATCGCCTATCAATTCAATCCTAAGGAACAAATTCAAATTCAAAGCAACAGCAAGAGCCCGCCGGAAAAATAGGGTCAACTCAAGTTAAGAGTAGCAGAATCTCGCCTAAATAATGCTAGTCAATTGTTCGAGATGCACAACAAGACTGTAGAAGATTCAAGACAGAACAGTAGATAGGGTTTTGTAGTTTTTTTGTAATTTTCATTTTTTTAATTGATTTTTCATTTTTTGATCCACGGATCGAAACCTAGACGGCACTTCACTCGACTCTCATCCTCGGTATCCTTCTACACTTTTTCTACTTATGAACTACACGTGACCTGATTCCTTTATAGCCAAGGATATGTAGGCATCTCAGATACCAAGGCTCGGCTACAATCTTCTATCCTTATCTTTCTTTGGAATAAGTGTCGGGTCATAAACCAATTACGTTGCTTATTGTTCTTTGCTCAAAAACTCTTCTAGTATTCAAGCAAAGAGGGGCAACTGTAAGCACATAATTTTAACCCACACAATTTCTTATTTATTTTAATATTTTAAAATATTTGCTTGGATTACTTTAATTGAATTTAGTCTATTTTTGCTCTACGTTTTAATTGTCGAACGTAAAATTTGAAAAAAAAAATTCATCTTTATCTTATTATATTACTATGATTTTAGTTTACCAACCTCGAATTTTATTTTTAAGTATAGTCTTTGAAAATACAAAAAATATTTATATTTTAATTGTTTATTTACTTAACTAAGATTGGTCAATATCTTTTTAAAAGATTTTGTTTTTGTTTTTGTCTTTTGTTCAACTAGGAAATGTTTGATTTGGTGTAATATTTTTCTTAAACTCTTCCAAAGCCCAACTATTATGTCATTTTCGGACTAGTCCCTTGAGCCCAAGTCCCCACTTGAGCCCAATCTCCTTACCCAATCCCTTAACCCATCACTTGACATGTTTTGACCCTGTTGACCGCCCTAGCACCCCTTAAATCCTAGCCATTTATTCCATCTAATCCAACCGTCCTTATTCCTTCCCCACTTCATATAAAACCCTAATTATAACACTTTCCCCAAACCCTAATACCCTAGAAATGGTGCGCCACTCCTCTCCCAACCCCTTTGTCGCGCCACCACCACCCAAACCCACCGAAAAATTTTCCTCTAACCATCACGTGGTCCCTCCTCTCACCCCCTTCCACGTGGCCTGACAAATAACAGATTTCGTACAAATCGAATCTTCCTCATTCTCCCTCACGCGCTCATTTCACCCGAAAATCAATTTGAAGACGAGATTAGGATTAATGGGGTCGTAGGATTGAGTCTCATTTAATCTATTCCCTCCATTTGTCCTTTACTCGTTTTAAGAGATGGAATTTCGGGTTTTCTAGAAAGAGGAAGAATTTTCATGACTTGGAGAGGAGTATATATATTGGGGGTTGTTTTTTTCCGGAGGGAGGAGGTTTTTGGGAGATAGAATTTTCGAAGGTTGTTTTTTCGAAATCTAGGGTTCCTGGACATAAATTGGCAAAGAGGGGATTCTTCTTTTGGGGATCTTCTTTTAAAGTTCTCAAATAATTCTTTAGATTTCAAAGAAAGACATACAAAAAATTCAGTTTTTTTCAGACGTCTTTTAGGCCTTTAGGTTGGTTTATGTTTTTCAGAAAAATACAAAAAAAACAAAAAAAAAAGGTCTACTAGTTCCAATTTCGTTTTTCTGGGTTTCTAATCTCAAAATGGAGCATATTTGAGGTAAGGCTGTCTTGTGGTCCGGGCCCAGCCCCGGACCGACCCAGACCCGCGAGCCCACATGGGTTTTGGGCTAAACTGGCTGGCTCGTATGGTCCGAGCCCAAGCGGTCCTAGGAGCCCACGGCGGGCTGGTCCAGCATGGGGAGACCGCGAGCTTGGGACCAGCTGGCACGGCTATTTTTCAAAAAAAAAAAATTAAAATTGGCCAACGGTTGGAAGTTTAAAAAATAGCCATTGGCCTGCCAATTTAGCCGTTTGGAACTTTCAAAAATAGCCATTTACCCCCCAAACTTTTTATAGTTACACTTTTTCCCTTTTCTCAACTATAAATACCCCCTCATTCTTTCATTTTTCCTCACAAAATCATCAATCTCTCTCTAATTTTCTTCTATAATTGCTTACTTTATTATTGCAATTTGTGAAAAATTGTGAAGTTGGTGAATTGAAGTATTCAAGTCTTCAACGATATACAATTTTCAAGAAGTTGTTTGTCAATTCGGTAAACTCGTTCCAACCATTAAGTTTTAATATATAATTTTGTTTGTTTTAGTTTGTATAATTATAATTAATATGTCTTACTCTTTGAAAAATATGTTTGGTAAAAGTAAGGAAAAATCCAAGATTGGTGAATCTAGTGACCAAGCTACTACTACTCCTCCGGCTCGCCGATCCAAACCTGTTACCCGTCCTCCTCCACCTGTTATTCTTGATAGTGATAACCCTTTATTTCAATTTACTGATAGTCAATTTTACCATGATATTGCACCAGGTGAATAATTAAATGATGAATATATGAATGCTCTTTATGGTAATCCAATTATTGATGAAAATATAGATTTAGATGAAACGCAACCGGATTTAGATGATACACCTACTAGTCCTGTAAATGAAGTTAACCCAACTGATAATAATCCAAATGATGTCCCGCCTAACCCTCCTGTAGTAACCCTACTTTTAATATACAACCTTCTAAACGATGTGAAACATCTCTTGTTTGGCACTTTTTTATTCAACTAAGAGATCAGAATAAGGCTAAGTGTAAAACTTGTAGGACTTTAATGGCTCATAAATTTACTGGAGACTGTAGCGGTACGGGTAGTTTGACTAGACACATAAAGACACACCGTAGAGATAAAGCTAGATTTCTTCAAATGAAAGCTGCGAGGGGACAAGTGTAGGTACTCAGTTTAACCCTAGTACCGGGTCAAATCTAGTTCAACCGGGAATTAATATTGTTACCGGTGGAATTTTATATTACGATCCAAATAAAGATCGTGAAGAATTGG
Organism: Nicotiana paniculata; assembly: GCA_005239505.1. Classification (NCBI taxonomy): domain Eukaryota; kingdom Viridiplantae; phylum Streptophyta; class Magnoliopsida; order Solanales; family Solanaceae; genus Nicotiana; species Nicotiana paniculata. The sequence goes on along the minus strand of ML303510.1, from coordinate 1,893 downwards.
CAAAAATGGTTACTGTTATGTGCTTACCCTATAGTTTTCCTTCTAACCCTCACTTTGTGCATTATATTAGAAAAGTTTATAATCCTACTTATAACGGATGGCCTCGCACAACCATAAAGAGTGATATTTATAAATATAAACATGAATATGAATAATATTTGTGCTATTTATTTACTCATATAAATTGTCGTGTTGTTATTACTACTAATATTGGTAGAAGTGGTAATGAATGTGATTATCTTACTGTTACCAGTCATTGGTGATGAGGAATGGATAATGCAAAAGCGCATTATTTCTTATAGAATAATTAATTCACGTCACACAGGGAAGTTTATTGCTAACACAGTTGCAGATATTTGTAGATATTTTTGCATTAGAGATAAAATAATGCATGTTTCAATGGATAATGCTTCTAGTAACACTAATATTATAGGCTTGCTTACAACTACACTAAATCCTGCATTTAGTAATATTTTTCATGTTTGATGTATTTGTCATATTTACCATTTAATCGTCTGTGATGGTATGAAAATTTTAAATGTTGAAATTGAAAAGGTTAAAATGGCTCTAAATTGGCTTTTTTATTAAAACCGTAGAAATAGACTTAGAGAATATTTTAAAAGATGCGATGAATTTGGCCGTAGAGAAAGAAAGGTTCCTAAACCTTGCCCGACTTGATGGAATTACATGTATGAAAGTTTAATTGTTGCATATGAATATAGAAATCCAATAAACGCAACGTTTAATGCTCGTGTTGGTGGTGATGATGATGATGATGATGATGATGAGCACCTTACAAATCAGGATTGGACTAATGTTAATTTTAGAAAGATTTCATGTTGCTACAAATGAATTATCTGGGCAATATTATCCTACTATTTCTAACTGTTTAGTTTATCTTGCAGAACTTGTAAATTCGTTTACTCAATTTTCAGAGGGTGTGGTAATTTATGAACTTGCTATTGATTCTATGAGAGAAAAGTTTAAAAAATATTTTTTTTCTTATCCCTCCTATTTATGGTGTTGCTGCCATGTTAAATCCTACTATGAAATTAGGAGGTCCTCATTTTTTGTGTACAAATATTTATAATGCTTTAGCACTTTCAGATGAGGAAATGTCTACACTTGCAGATGTAAAAGCCTCAATTAAAATAAATGTTCAAACAATTTATAATGTTTATCAACTTGCCTCAGATCATGCTAGACCAAATGTTTCAACTCCTACTTCATCTAGTTCGCGATGTTCCGGGTTTGAGTTCGTGGCTCATGATTTTTTAGTCGCGGTTTCATCCATTTCCGGTCTGAGATCATTGCTATCAAAACTCTATAGCTGAATTTCTAAGTCTTTATCATCAAAGAGATTCATGTTTGAACAGGTTCATCCCTTCACTATTCCATCTGTTTTAATTTTCTTGCTTTAATGGAAAGCTATTTTAGGATGGGTGTTGATTTCTTGCCTTGGGGCGTTTAGATACTAGTATTACTTTTACAAGTTAGTTTACGCTATAAGTCGTTGGACGAATATTTGATTCTAAGCTATTTAGGCATTAAGCTTTCTCCTACATTGTTCCAATTTTAAGGTTCAATTTTACCAGATAACGATCCAGTTTCTGTATTTGTTTTTTCATATTTGTTAATCCCTTTAGTGTTTCTATCTAAGAAGAGAGTTTATGAGAGCTTAGAAAAATATTTATTGGGATAAATCAAGTCTGGTGATCCATGTGTTAATTTTAAAATTCAAAGTCTTAAAATAGTTTATTTGAAAAGTCATATTTCTGTCTCTTTTAGTCTTGGCTACTTGTTTCTAGGTTCTGTCCGAGTTAGATTTGTATCATTTAATACAAATGATTCATTTGTTAATAGTTTAAGTTGGTGTTTGAATATAATCTTTAT